>JAJHUR010101898.1:1205-42283 GCA_027495735.1 Lutjanus campechanus | reverse complement strand
TTGTCCATCAGCATGGAACCAGCCTTGTTCTGGTTCAAGCACCTTGTCCACCAGCATGGAACCAGCCTTGTTCTGGTTCAAGCACCTAATTTTGAAGTGTTCTTAGCATTCTACCAAAAATAACTTTGTTTGGGACCTAAAAAGTTGTTTCCCAGCTCAAACCAAGAAAAAGCAGGTTTTTCCTGGAAATCTGTAAAGGCTTATCGTAGGCAACTAGACTTGCTTAGATTCTTGAAGACGTTCCACCTCTCTTCCAAGAGCCATAGTCTTCAGGCTGTTGCGCACTGCGCAAAGCCCTCTTTTGATGACATCCTTGATAATAGCTCAAACCGGGTAGAAACTTGGGCTGGTTCATAAGATAGCACCAAAGTTCCAAGAATCTTAACCTGAACTGGTTCGAGAAGCAGAGCGAGATTGGTGGACAAGGACCTTGAATGTGTCCTGTGGTATCTGGGACTGAAGCATCACTAGCAGATCCTTTAAGTCCTAAGATCCTAAGATCCTGTAAGTTGCGAGATGGGGCTTCCATGGATCAGACTTGTTGGTCCAGCACATCCCACAGATGCTTGATCAGATTGAGATCTAGGGAATTTGGACGTCAAGTCAACACGTTGTCAATACCAGATCACCTTCTTCTGCTGCTCCATATTACAGTTCTGATGCTCAGTGGCTCATTGTAGGTACTTTAAGTGGTGGGCAGGGGTCAACATAGTAGCTCCACTGTGGGATCAGAAAAATTGGGCTAGCCTTTACACCCCATGACCCTGTCACCAGTTACAGGTAGTCATTCCCGGACCACCTTTGCAAGTACCTAACTACAGCATACTGGAACATCCCACTAGACCTTCTGTTTTGGAGATGCTCCAGTCATCTAGACATCACAATTGGGCCCTTGTCAAAGGCACTCAGATCCTTATACTTGTCCATTTTTGTAGCTTCAAACACAACTTCAAGAACCTACTGTTAAACTGTTGCCTATATATCCCACACCTTGACAGGTGCTTTTGTAAAAAGATGATCAATGTTATTCACCTCACATGTCAAGACTTGCAAGAATAATCAACATAGATGCAGCTGAGTTTCAGATACCCTCACTTAAAGCTTGGATCTTACCATAATGCAACTTGACTGTGCAATTAATTAGTTTCCCTGGTATTAGGCCCATGTCTGTCAAACTCTACATCCCAGTTTGCAGTGCAGATTAAAAGTCTGCAGACATGCTTGAGGCTCTGTGAGGCAGCTGTGCTGTGAGATAAATGCAAACATCAGCATGCTGACATGTTCACCGTGACAATGCTAACATGCTGATGTTTGACAGGTATAAGACTTTCCATGTTCACTCTTTGTTTACCATGTGAGCAAGCTAACATTTACTGATTAGCACTAAATACAACATACAGCTGAGGTTGATGGGAAAGTCATTGGTTTTGCAATTCATCCTCAGAGGGACATTAATTATTTATCAAAATTTCATGACAATCCACCCAATAACTGACAAGATATTTTACATACTCAAAAAAAAAACTAACTTCACAATGGTGCTGGAAAAGTCAGGGGATCACGAAAGCTATTAGGGGTTATTTGGGAACCATCCATCTAGTTCATGTTGGGAAAATTCCATCTGAACCAAAGTGGTGAACTGAACAGCTGACCAACATGGCAAAACTTTTAGAACAGGCTGACCAAGCTCCTCCAGAGCCACAGACAACATTATATGAGTATGTGTGTTGAGACTGTTGAGCAGTGAACTTTTAACCCTCAAGGTTAAATTCGAATACACAGCCTGGAAGTAAGTCCTACCTTTTTTGTACTACTTTCATGGTAGTCCTCCAGTCAGCAACAACAGCATGACTTTAATCCTCTCTGCATTGATACCTCCACCAATGAGTAACTCAAAGTAATTCATGTCAGAATAATCTGAACCCCATTATGTTAGGTTGCCTATGGCATGGGAAAGGAATAGATAATTATTAGCTTCGCTCTTATATGCTATGAAGAAACTTATGGATAATAAAAATGACCATAACCATAAACAGTAATGGTGTGTCTGCAGAATTATGGAACAAACCTAGTCCAATTGTGCAAATAAACAGACTTGATAAAAAATAATGGTTGTGTGTCTCCAACACTAATTGAATAAATTCTTTTGGGCTTTTCTTTTTATCATATATTTTTACTTTCCGTCATAAAAGGGCTTAGTTTTTATTTACTGTTTGCAATCATCATCTCAGTAAGCATATTTTCGATTTACAAAGTAGACTCATGTTGTGCTGTGATGCAATAAGAGAGCAATGGGCAACACTGAACCAATCGCAGCTGGGAATTCTATCAAAGAACTTCAGCACTATTAACAGCCAATGTAACAGCAACTTTTATTCAAGATATACTGTATAATAAACCTGGTATCATCCTGCTGCTTGCTGAACTCACAGCAACATCCTCATGCCAAGACAACAAAATGTCAATTGCCAATGACTCCCAAAACCAAATGTATGACAGGTGGACGGTCCCAGCAATAACAGGCGTACTGGACCTTAAAGTCTGTTGAAAGGAAATCCAGTTTTCCTTCTAAACACATTATACATGTTAGAAAACAGTTGTTAAAAATATTTTAAAAAATAATTTTTTGGTGGACCTGAAATATGGTTCCCTAACACTATATAAGCCATAACACTATATAAGCCATGCTCACAAACGATAACAGTGTCTACCCACCCACCCTCCTGAACGGTCAGTTATGAACATACCTTCAGTGGTTCTCTCGGTTCAAATCAGCCCAGCAGTTAGCTTCAGCTCACTTCAGTTCCAACAACCCAACAGAAAAAGAAAAGAACTACCATCCTGTCGCAGACTGAGAGGAATAAGTTGGTTCTGAGTGAGCTGATTGGTCACTGTCCTCTGGTTTTGTTAGCTAAAACTTGTCAATAAAGTTCCCTGATGAAGTGCACATCTGTCAGGTCATTTTACACAAGAGACATTGGCACCCCAAGCATTTCAGAGCAGAGAGAATTACTGACTTAATGTCACAGCCCCTCTGTGTCTGATCATGAGCCAGAAAGTACCCTTTGGCTACTGTATGTGATGTGGTTAGAAAGCCCTTTTTAACACATGATTAATGCTGTGAAAGGGTTGCAGGTTGGTTACTTGGTTACTTAGGCAGGTTTAGGGACAATAACTACTTGGTTTGGTTTAGGATAAGATGATGTTTAAGGTTACCATAACTACAAAAGTCACATGTCACTGATGTGACTCACAACATGAAAGTCATGTGGACAATGATTTGGTTTTTCATGGGTACACACCACATCTGTAGGAGTTGCAGAGGGGCCATGACATTTTATCTGATGAATTAGGAGTGAGAAGCTGATTTGTCATGATTTTGAGACCTAATTTTACATACTTACAGTTTTTTAATCATTTAAATTGGCTGCTGGTTAATAACATGTTTTTGTGGTGTGACAGACATAGAACACATATATGTTATTGCTTTACACAAACTTTAACAGGTACTTTTCAACCTGGAGCCTATTTTCCCATGTTTTTGTGTCTAAGTGAGTAATGGGGACAACAATTTTTGAAATTGGTCCAGTATTGAGCGGGAGGGTTGCAGCTGGCAGAGGCTAAACTGAGCTGCAACGTATTCCCTCTGAGCAACTGTGCCATCAAAGCACATCCATTAAAAGTGCTTGTTTTGCCACTGACAGGCTCAGACTGTTATTCTAAGTGTCTGACAATATTATGGAAAGGATCCCTGAGGAGACAGACCTTTCGTTTAAGTGTAACATCTATTTAGTTTCAGCAGAAACAGATGTTATACTACTCTATCAAAGCCACCTAACTCCATTGACAAAACTGTCATTTTACCTCTGTGGTCTGCTGCTGCTTCAATCGCTTTTCACAGCCAAGGCAGTGACTTTTTTTCAATTTTATATGTGTAATAACTTTGTTGAATGCTACAATGCTGCTGGTACCTGACTTTTCCTAAAAGTGTCTGTATTTTCAATTAAATTTTTATAATATAAATCACACAAAAGTCTGACCACAGAAACTGCCACTGTTTTATTGTTGCGTTTTGCACAATTGGAGATGGTTGCTTAGCAACTATCATTGTCTCATTGTCAATAAAACTTCACAAGTGGTTTCAATTTACAATTTCACAACATTAAAATGCAAATAATTAATTAATTAATTAGACTCAATTAAAATTAAAGTAGGGGAGACCAGGGATGGTTACAACACATTTTGCCTCAGCATCTATAACTCACTGAATTTTTGTTAAAGCTCTCAAACTTTGAAACAAAGCACCCTTACTTATTAAAAATAGAAATCTTTCTATCTTTTTTGGGGGTTTTTTGTACTCCTTTCCAGCTTTTTCGCATTGGCTATGATTATTTTTTTGTGAGCATTACTAATTGTAAAATAACAATAATAATTATAGCTGCTGCGCAGCAATGGTCGGGGCCGGCCAATTTTAGGCAAAATAAGGCAATTCTGAGCAACAAGCAGAGTGTAGGAAGATGGAAAAAAAGGTGTCATTCTAATGTGCATTTTACATCAGTTGAGGCTTGAACTCACAATTTCTGGCACAAGAGACTCTGCATATTGACTGATAGCTAAGCCAAATAAACAGGGAAAAGAGACGAGGGATAACAGGGAAAAGTGTTGATAAAGAGTATTTGTCTCTCCGCAAAACTGCCTGGATCATCATTATTTTAAGCATGATGCCTGAACATAGGACTTTCACATTAGAATGTCTGTTCTGCCTTAGCTGAGGCTCAAACTCACGACTTCTGAGACTGAGATCCGTCTTTTATCTCACTGAGCTAATTGGCAAGTGACTGTTCATGTGTGGCTTCACAAATTGACTAAGCCAAGGATCAGGGTGCCAGACAGCAGACATCTATGACATGGAAAAGCAAATTTTAAAGTGAAAGTTACAAATCTGTAGCACATATGGTTGATTTGTTGTGAATTTTCAAAGTTTTGAAATTTAGAGGCTTGCTGTAGCGCCACCATCAGGACTATTGTCTTGTGTTTCCAGTTGAAGACATCTGGCATGGGACTGGACCTTTGTGAAAAGTTTGGGTAGATTTCTCATATGGAAATGTTGCACGAGCTGAGGCTTGAACTCACGATCTTCAACACACAGAAACATCCTCTATCTCACTGAGCTAACTGACAAACGGAAACATCGTCTTCACAAATTGACTAAGTCAGTCACCTGTGTGCAAGACAGCAGCTGTTAGCATGTAAAGGCAGATTTCAAACAGCTGTCAAAAATTCAGTTATTAAGACAAAAATCCCAAAATACACAAATTGCATCTAGACAGCATGGAGATGCTGATCATTTGTTTTTCACAATGATTTATTGGCTCCATAAGTGAAAAACTGATGTTTAAAAATGACATTTTTGCATTGACTCCAATTGTTCACATGAGAGCGAAATTCAAAATGCTGTAAAAAATTCATTTTTTGAGATAAAATCATATATAATATTTTCCAAACTTCATCTACCATGACTCCAAAATTTTGTCATTTTTTCCATGAACATTGAAAATGTATTTAGCAAGAATTTGCAAGTATATGTTTACAATACCGTTTACAGTCAAACATTTTGATAAATCAAAAATCTGTGTGGATTGTTTGTGTAGGACAGACTGAAGATGCTCTGTAGCAAGTTTGGTGTCAATTGAGCAAAAAATTGTGGGAGGAGATAGGTTTAATAAGTTTTACAGTTTTTGAAAAAAACAGAGTGGTGGACTTCATAATTTGCAATAGGTTTAAATGTACAAAAGTTTCTTCAGTATTGGGGCTACATTTTGGTGAAAGTTGCAAATCTGTAGCATATATGGTTGATTTGTTGTGAACTTTAGAGGCTTGCTGTAGCGCCATCATCAGGACTATTGGCCTGTTTTTGCAGCTGAGGCAATCTGGTATGAGACTGGACCTTTGTGCAAAGTTTGGTCATTTTTCACGCATGGGAAGTAGGATTTCCTTGGAAGAAGAAAGAAGAAAGAAGAAGAAGAAGAAGCAGAAGAAAGAAAGAAAGAAGAACATTGAGGATAACAATAGGGTCCTAGCAGCTTAGGCTGCCCGGCCCCTAATAATCTTCTAAAATACATTTCACTGCATTGTATTGAAATTCTAGATTAATCTAATTTGAATCAGATCACTGATGTTTATTATCCACAGACAATACTGCTGTGAATATATACAGTCATTACAGTTTACCACACATGATGGCTGCATATTGATAAATATAAAAATTTATTTTACAAAATTACCATTTTGGTATTATTAAATTTTTAAAAAGATAAACTAATCTCTTAGTCTGGTATTTATCATGAGATAATAGAGTTTGGAAGTCAAAGGTTATGGCTGTTCTAGTATTTATGGAATTCTTCCATTGTTAAAACACCAAAGTCACACAGTAACACTACATAACTAACCAGTGAGGGTGGACTGTTATTTCATCACTGATATATTATTAATGAGAGATTGGATTCTAGCTTATAAAAGGCCTGATCTGACCCCACACCACACTGATCTGTCAGCAGTCCAAACATACACGTCTGTGTGCTTCTTGATTTGAATGATTTTGATTTATGCTGTTTTGACATTCTCCTGCAATACAGCAAAAGACTAATATTCATTTTTGTTAACAAACCACATGTTGTTCAAATCACACACACACACACACACACACACACACACACACACACACACACAGGATTTTGATTGACAATTTTCTCTTAAAGTCGATTCATGGAGCTGATTGCAATTAACATAATGCGAACCACTTATTGCCCTTGTAATTACAATTAAGTTATTCCAATGTTGAATCTTTATTCATGTGTTTTTGTGCCAGCACAACTTATTTATCATGTCTCATATGGAAGTTTTGTTTATTCCAAACTTGCGTTTTTTGAATATTTTGACAGAAATAAGTTGAGAAAATTTTATTATGGTTGGTCTTAAAAAAACACCTGTCACTCTATTAAATTAAACTGATTATTCATAAAAAGTCAGGCTAGAAACAAAGCTGCTTTTACTAATTGAAAACTTGACATCTGGTCTTGCCAGACAAAATTACGATGTGGGATATGATAAACCAAAATCACAAATTAAGTATGCTAAAACTAAGTCTGAGTAAACAGTGTAAACAGACGGGGAGCAGCAGAGAGACAGAAAGAGAGACATCGATTAATGCCAAGGCTGGTCCATTGCAGAACACCTTTGGAGTGAATATGACTGCAGGGCTTTAAGTGATTTATGTAGTAGTGCAACAGCAAATTACATCTCATTACTTCTCATTGTGGCAATAAGCTGTTCTGTCATTCTTCTGTATTTGTTAGTGCAGCACATAAATATTACAGATGAGACACTAGGTAGCAATTTGGGATCGAGCTAATGACTTCTCATCTGCTCATGTGTGAGTAAACAGCAAACAGTGTCTGTGGAAGGAGGAGAGTGAAGGTGGACATGGGAGAGATTTGCGCATTTCAAAATAAAATAAAAAATCTTCCATCAAAAGTCTTCAAATGAAAAATCAAGATAATCAGACAGTGAGATGTGAGGCGTTGTATGGCTCCAGAGCGCAGGCTGCTGAGCCTCCTCCAGACTAATCTGTTTTCAAAGGGGCTTATTTATATGGCAGTGACGCTAATGAAGGACATTTTGACAGCATTACAGCTCATTCATGTGCACTCAGACTGAAGGTTTATCCTATATGAGACGGCTTTACTGTATATACATCAGGAATATGAGAAACAGCACTTACAGATCCTCACTCATGCTTAAACATGAGCTGTATTCAGAAATTCATATAACAAACACACCTTTGTGTGCACAGTACTCATATAACTGCTCTCTTCCTTCTGTTTATATCATATATACACTGTATCTTTATATATTGACATTATATTGACATGACAATAATGTGCAATAACTCATCTGCAATACTCTGCAGTCATTTGCTAATTTAACTTTACAATAAATATTAAGTATTATTTATTTAGTTATATCTTATAACTAAATAAATAACTAAATGATGCACATTTCTGCACATAATCTTTGACATTTGTTATTTTCTATTTCTTGTGTTTTTCCAAGATATATATCATTCTCTATGTATACAGTATACACATACAGTATTTTGCTGCTGCTGTTATACTATTGTTATAATATTTTTGTTATGTTATAGTAGAATGCATATATTTTACATACTGATTTTCTATTTTCTTAATTTCTCTATGCTTATACAGTATATTTCCTGTTCTTGATTGGGAGCATCTGTAATGTGAGTGATTTACCCCCAGGGATCAATAAAGCACTTCTGATTCTCATTCTATATGTATATATAGCCCTGTGTGTGTATATATATCCCACTGTACACTCAAAAAACACATAAAGGCACACCTGTGCAATAATCAGGTTGTTTAATCAGCATCTTGACAGATGGATGGATTATCTTGGGAGAGGAGAAGTGCTCACAAGCACAGATTTGAACTAATTTGTGCTTAAATTCAAGGAAATAAAGCCTTTTTGTGCACAGAAAAACTATTAGATCTTTTATTTTATGTAATATAAAGCCTCTGTATTTAATTGTTTAAGTCCTTAAAAAGAAATTGCACATTCATTGAGCCTCTTTCCTCAGGCTGTGAGACTTCTAAATTCCACCTTTTATTTTTATATATATAAAATATATATATTATATAACTAGAACTATATATTGTTCTTGTATATGTCTTTTGTTTCTTTAAGTAGCACAAAGGGAACTACAACTGACATCTCATTGAACAATGTGCTGTCAAATGGTCAATAAATTACAGATGCTCCTAAAAGCTAATTACAAAAGAAAAAGAAATGGGCAGACAGATCATTTTTCTTGAGGATAAAGGGGTGGCAATTGAGGTGGCCAATCAGATTTCAGGGGTGGCCAGTGCCCCCCAGGCTCCCACTTTAGAAACGCACCTGATCTAATGTTTTACACATGTGTATATTACATGTGTGCAATTTGTGAAAGGTTTATAGTGTATATGTATTTTATTTTTTTATTTGTACTTATTAGCCAATCACTCTTTTCTTGATTGATTCTTGAGTTGCTCTAAATAAGTACATTTCTACAGTGTGGGATCAATAAAGTTTATCTCATCTTATCTTTCTGAAAGAGTTTACTATCTAACTATCAAAATTAGACCAAGTGATATTGAGCCAGATTTACAGAGACACAAAGATTGTAAAACTGTTCATCATGTTGTCTTGTTTTCTTTCTTTCTTTCACTTTTCAAGGGTATTCTAGTAATTCAGAATTGTAGTTTCATTAATGTAGGGGACTCACAGGGGACAGATTCAATCACAGCAACAGATGCCAACTCTGTAGTAAGGGTCAAACTCTAAAAACATTAGGAAATATTGATCCATATTCAAGTATTTGACCTTGAATTAAGTATAAGTGAAATAAGTGTTTTTCAAAAAGTATCAGCATTATTTAGGAAAAGTTATTTCAAGACATTGTAGTCACTGAGAAAAAAAAGAGAAAAAAAAGCTGGAAACATTGCTGTTTGTAACCTCAGGATATTACAATGACCTGGACGAATGAGAACATACACAGACATTACTGTTTGTAATAAGTAAGGGGACTTTGCTTCAAAATTTGAAAGTTTTAACACAAACATTCAGTGAGTTATGGGTGCTGAGACGAAAAGTGTTCCAACTGTCCCTGGTCTCCCCTCCTTTATATTTAATTGTCTAATTAATCAGTTATTTGCATTTTAATGTCAGGACATTGGAAATTGAGACCACTTGTTAAGTTTTACTGACAGAGACAATGGTAGTTGCTAAGCAACCAAGATGCATCTCCAACTGTGCAAAAAGTAACAATATAACAGTGACAATTTCTGTGTGCTCAATATGACCATCTATGGCTGGAATATGTAAAAAAAATATCACACGTTAAACATTTTACATAAAAATACAGACACTTAGGAAAAGTCAGCATTGTAGCTTTTACTTCAACAAAGTTATTGTACATATATATTCAAATAACCAGTCAAAATGACTGCCTTGTTAAAACTGATGCAATGTCTCAGACAGCAGGAGAGATTATGTGACCTTCTCTAGACCCCCCCAAGAAAGACTATGTAAAAGCCTCCAGAATGTGTAAACTTGACACTCTAGCATTGTAAGCCAAAGGAAGTATGCATTCACAACTCATTAGGTCTTTTGTATTTCTCTAACCACCCCACTGCTCCGACCACACCGCTCGCTGTCTCATTACCAAGCCAAGGTGACACCTTGGCTTCTGTGTTGAGCATCCAACATACACACCATCTGGCCCACCATCACCTTGTCCATTTACTTCCCCACACACACATAAACACACACACTGCAATGTGAACGTGCACAGAAACAAAAAAAAAACAACCTGACACTTTTACATATGTATGAACACACACACACATACACACATCTGTCAGTCCTGTAGCTGTCTGCTTCTGAGCTGAATGCATCAGCACTGGACAAACAGGGATATGGTGAAGTCAGAAATATACACACTTTTTTTTTCCATTTCACTGTCACCACATAGTAAAATACTAAGTTCATCTGACTCCACTGTGCCAACAAGCCCTGTAAAGAACTGGGTAGCAGTGGTAGCCTGTATGTATCTATGGCTACATTGGACCTGGGCGTGAGGCCAGCGGTACAGCGTGCAGCCTGCTCTATTCCTCCATACCCAATTTAACATCACAGCATAATTAAAGGAACTTGGCAGCCCCCTAACAGCAGATTTCATAGTCCCCTGCTCCACACCAGAGCTCGTTGGAGGGGCTGCAGGATCCCATGTAGCAAAGAATATCTCACCAACACAGGAGGATGGTTTCCTGTTTCCACAAACACACAAATAAGAACTCAAAAAATAACTATTGTGTGGAGAAGAAAGTCAAGCATCTCAGTATGAGTTTTCCTGCGATCCACTGCAAAAGAAGTCAAACATAAAAAACAAAAAACAAAACTATTGTTAAAACTAAAAAAAAAAAGTTAGTGTGTGGAGAGGGCGGGGACTATTTGCATATTCATGAAATCTTGAATGCTAAATGAAGGCAGGGTGTAGCACTACATGTAAGACATTTTAACAAGGTATTTGAATTTATTTAGCAAAAAAAAAACATACCAGACACAATTTTTTACTCCTTGCAGAGCATTTCATATTGTTGAAATGACTAGAGGTGGAGGTGAAAACAATAAGCTCAAGATATTAACATGAACCAACAACTCTTTAGTCATTCTGATGAACATTACAAATTTGATTTCCTTCAACCTACAGCCTGTCCAATATATATCAGCTGGCTGATATTATCGGCCCAATATTGCTGTATATTGGTATTAGCATGTGCTGTCTGTATGTTCTTATGTTATGGAACTTTTTTTTTTTTTTTTGCAGAACATGCAAATAGTTTTTACTAGTTAGCTTTAGGGCACTATTATCTGTATATCTGATCCTTTTTTTTCTTAATTTGGGTTTAATATATACATATTTTGTGATATTTGTTTCTTTTACTTATAGTTAATTGTTATTATTAAAATGACTAAAGTTTCTGTTTTAGTGTTATCATCAGTTATTGTTGAACTGTGAAATATCCTGCCTCATCACATATCTTTCCCACAAGTGTTAATCACATTTGAGGGATCACTGCAAACGATGCTTGTTCATGTATATATTCTATATTCTGTGTATTATATTCTACATAAATAATATTGGCTGATATATCAATATCAGGATCTTTTTCCTCCCAAATGTTGGTATCAACATTGGTCCACAAAAATCTAGTATCGTCAGTCTTTACTTCTAACTCTAAAAGAGAAGGGTGTCAGGATGGTCATAGGTCTCAGACAAAGCATGCTGGGAAGTCTGCTAATATGCTGACAACGTTTCTTTAGAAGCTTAATTGAATGAGTGGATTGGACTTTGTAGAGTGTATTCATTCAACTCATCATTTCAAGTCAACACTTCAAGAACCTGTGCTTATAAATTCTTTCCTGAAAATAAATACAGAATTTTAAGTTGAATTAACTTGAATAAAAATATATTTGCATTAAGTTAATGAGACAAGATTAGTTGTTTCCACTAAATTTATGCTTTTTTTGTGTGTTTTTTTTACAGTTAATGTAGCACAACAGTGGAGTCCTGCACAAAAGCAGCTCACAGAGTGAAGTTACGGAGGAGAGCTCTATGTGAAACAGCCAGTGGATCTCTTTCTCCCTGATTGCACCAGTGCACATGTTTGTTGCAGTGTGCTCGAGCCTGGAAGACTTTCTCGGAGTTAATCTCGAGGAGCTATGCAGACCGTCCAACCAATTAGCTCTTTGGTCTAGTTACCGTGCCGTGGTGAGAACATCGGTCGCTGTTTCAGCTCTGTGTGCTCAGTATCAAGTGCACTTCAGTGCTTCTGAGATGATGCAAAATTTGCTTATACATGAACTCTACAAAGAACCCCAGATGCTAAATCATTAGCATGCACAGTAGCCGGCTAAATAATTAACAGCTACAGAGGAAAACGTTCTGCAAAATATTCTCTTGCCTCCCAAAATAGCCTGATCAAAAGAGTGAATCCGTTTAAGTGTGGAAGTGGAAATTCTGCTCTTGTGTGGCATTACTGTCACTTGAGAGGGATTCCTTTTTTATATTTTGTTGAGTTATTTGGTGCTCACAGGTCACTGTTGTATCTACTCATTCATCTATGTATTCCTGTTGTATCTGGTAGGAGTGTGGGATGATGATAGACATGGAAATTTATCTTATATTTTTTCATACAGTTATTTCAGCAGTTGACAATAGTTTAATTCATCTGCGGACATTTCATCATATTATTAATATTGATGATTTTATTATTATTATCTCAACCCTTTACTGGTGTTCACACAGCAGACAAGAACTTTAAAGGGATAGTTCACCCAAAAATGAAAATTCTGTCATTATCTACTCTCCCTCATGCTGACTGAAGGTCAGGTTTCACAGGAAAACAGTGTTGCAGAATCTCCCAAACAATGGAAGTGAATGGTGACCAGTTTTCAAACATTAAAAAAACGACAGAATAAAAAACATAAAATGCCTCCATACTGCTCATCTGGTGTAATCCAAGTCTCCTAAAGCCCCAACATGCCAAGTTGACTTGAAAGACGTCATTTACACCATGTTTTCAGTCTAAATTTTCACTATAGATCCTTAACTTGGAGCCACATTTTAGCGGGTTCATGCACAACACTGAAACAGTGACCTCATCATGCTCCCTTTTCAATATAACCCTGATATAATCTTGTCCATGACTGTTTCTTAAGTTAGTCATATACATGAGACGTGGTCAAATAAATCCACGATAAATCCAACACCAAATGTCTTCTGCAGTTGTTTATCCATTTTTCCATATTTAAAATAGTTGTTGTTAGCATGTTGTTAGCCACCCATCAGCAATTCCAACATGCCTTAGGTGGGGTCTGTTGACCGATCAGAAGTTGTGTTCCTGGCTTGTGTGTGACAACGCCGATTGATAGACGTGTTAATAGACTGATGTGTTGATCTCGACATGAGATCGACCCTTCAAAATAAAATTTGCAGCGATGATGGTAATGAGCTCAACCTTACAGTAGTAGACACAAAATGACCACAGATAAACACAAAACAACTACACAGTGACCATAAAAATCACTACTGAGAGACACAAAACTACAGAAAGATGCATACCTATTACAAAGAGACACAAAAGGCATAAAACGACTACAAAGAGATGTTAAGTGGGTACATAGAGAGACAAAACAACCACAAAGTCCATGTGTCTTGCTCATATAGGGGAGATCATGTCCATGATCATTACAAAAGCATAAAGAACATGTACTGGAACTATGTGTGTTTGTACAGTAGCAATAATTTCTTCACTCATCTCTTATTTCCTCCTTTGTGTTCCATCTTTATTCAAGGTGCACGTGTTTAAAATGACAGTGCGCTGCTGACTCAAACAGCACCAAACAGACACCATTCACCTCCTGATTACAATGATCAGAACAAGAACGTGGTACAAGAGAAACACTGTTATAACTCAGTCAATGACTCTCATTCCGTTGCTCCTGCTGTTTGTGTGCAGGGGCTAACATTATTGCCTACAGTTAGTTTACAGCCACCTCTCCGTCATCATCGAAGCAAATAGCTTCATGCATTACACAGCTGTACGGCTGTTTTAGAAAGGGCCCCCATAAATAATGACTAGGGGTGAAATGGAAACTATGGGGAAAGCTGTTACTTTTCACCACGCTGTGTCTATCTGCGTTGTTCACAATGTGTTGTGTCTGAAATATGCATGAGGCAAAATGTGTCCCCGCTACGGCTGCAGCGACGGAGCGCTAAAGAATAGAGGGAGCGGGAAATAAAAGATTGATTTTTTTTTTTTTTTTTGTGGGATGAATCTTAGAAATGGGGCAACGTTATGACATTTGTATCCCGGCCTCTTTGTGCGTACGCTGTTGCTGTAATTTGTGGAGCTACAATGGGCCGGTGTTGGCGGCGCGCCGAAGGTTCAAATGTCCTTCATTTAATATTCAGGAAAGAGAAAAATAAGCCGCTTATTTATTTATTGTAATGCAAGTGTCATGAATATGTATGAGCAGCTATCAATGCTGTCACCTTGAGCAGAGTTGCACACATGTATGTGTGTGTGTTTGTGTGTGCAGGTCTGAGTTTAAGATGCTGATGTGTGTGTGCGTGTAACTATTTGGGAAAACAAAAGATTGGAAAACAGTTTATAGAACAGAGCGCCAAGGTCACACACTCTTCTTATTGTGACATTTCCCTGACCAGGCAACAAACAGGCTCCTTTAAAAGTCCTGCACCTATTCAACATTTAATGAATGTTTTTAAACCACTCTGACTTTTTAAATTCAGACTACAATCCTGTACATTTGAGGGATATTGTGTATGCTGCATGTTGTATAATTCATAGTGGATGTAGTGCTGTCATTTTCTTCTGGGAGCTTTTGTTTCTATGTGCATGTTGGCGATCAATGTGCTCACATTCACTCATCCCGTGACTTTCTGATAAATGCTCCTGCAGCAGGGATCTTCTGCTGTGCACACTGGGACTGAGAAGCTAAACCCAGTCCAGTCCTCACTGTTTGCATTGCACAGTTTGCAATCTGGAGTAGGGATGCTGCACAAAAGAACATTTTTGGTTGAAGAGAGAAACAAACTTACTTACATTATTTAAAATATTTGATATAAACAGGTTTTTGGATATGCATAAATATCATAATGCTGCAGAGGAAAACTTTGAAAAAAAAATCCTATTTTTATGCGAAAAAACATCCACAATCAGAGTACATGTCGTGGCGTTGGTTGTGACTCCAGTTTTTTCCTTGTGCTCTCCCTGTTTTCCCTGTGTCTCCTTCTCCCTTGTGTGTGTGTGTGTGTGTGTGTGTGTGTGTGTGTGTGGGTGGGTGTGTTGTGGGTGTGGCTACCTCATCTGTCACCTGGTGGAACTCTGCACCTGTTTGAAATCATCTCATTAACTCACTGCTCAAGAAGTCAGCTCTCCTGGCATTCAGAGCCAGATTGTTCAGTGGTATGCTATCAGCCGCTCAGTGTTACTTGAGATTATTGTGTTTCTTCCTCATGCAATTTTTCCTAAAGTGGTTTTCTCCTATGCCCCAGGATTCCAGTGCCTACATCTCTGCTCAATCATCTACAAACACCGCCTCAGCTCATTCCTCCATCCGTTCAACCCTGCTCATCTGCCTGCCTGTCCCCTGCCCTCACCAGCGCCCCTCACCCCTTCACCACTATTTATCACAATAAATCCACCTCACCATCTGCGACAACCTAGGGGGTATTCCATCAAGGCTGATAAATAAGTCTGTGCTTAAGGGAAAAAAAAAGTCTGGCCTGAATTAATTTTAACTTCCACTCAAGGCTTAAGCTGTTCCACTAAAACAGTTTAGCCCAGTCTAGTCAACGCTAACTCGAGCCGGGCCGAAAAAAGCTGCACTGTGAGCGTGCATGGAGAACAGAAGCAGCCCAGAACTGCTGATTGTTGAAAACAGAATAATACGTCATAATCAGAAGAGAAAATAAGAATGATTTTCTTCTCAGCAGTTAAACAAACCCTGCAGATTAAACTATATGAAGAATATAAAGGCAGACAAACAGTCGCCAACATGATGTGATCTCAGCATGTCTTGCCCTCTCCTAATAGCTCAGCTGGTAGAGCATCCGCCCCATATATTGAGGCCTCAGCCGCAACATGGAGTCGATTCCAACCCGAGGCTGACCTGCATCATACATTCTTGGAAACTGAAGTAAACACGGAGACCACTATGTTTTCATGTTTCTACAGTAGCCCAGAACGGACAAACCCAACACTGGCTCTAGATACAGCCATTCACAGGCTTCGCTAGCCACCGCAGGCTCTCCAACACACTTGGCACAGGAGAGTGAAACAAAACGTTTGTAATTTGTTGGCTCACTGCTCGATGCCACTAAATTCTACACACTGGACCTTTGAATGTGAATATTTTGTGGTGTCTTTCTGGTTTCTGAGGGCGTCATCTTTGGCTTTGGGAGACACTGTACAATTTTCAACATTTTATGCTCCAGACAACGAATCAATTAATTGTTAAATAATTGTGGCAGGGAGGACTTGAATATAATAATTATAACTGAATAATAATAATAATAATTGAATTAACCATTTTCTGACAACAGCTAATTGATTCATTCAGATAATAATCAACTGATTAATTGAAAATAGTTGCAGCTCTAAAAACACTATAATAGGCAAAACAATTTCACCATATTTTATACTGAGGTAATCCTAAAGTAACAAAGTAAGTTACATTACTTTAATATTATGATAATTAGATTATGTTACTGACTACATGTTTAACAGGTAATTAGTAACTGCATCAGAATACATTTTTATTTTATTTATTTTTTATTTCTTACTTCCTGTAATGGGATTTAATGTTGGAATTGGAAATAAATCATGAGGTGTAGAATCATCCAACATGATTCTGGGCACTCAGATATTATCAGACAGAAGATAGATTCTTGGGGTTTTCTCATGCATGTGTACACTGACTGCTGCTCAGAGTGATGAGTCAAAGTTGAATTAACTTCATACAAATTAGCAGAGACAAAATTAAGAAGCAACCAACTGCAGATATGAACTGGAATTTCTTCCTGCTGTAGGGCCTGACAGATGCATTTTCCAAATTTCCAACTGATACATAATTTGATGTTGCCAGGCACTCGAGGGCAGCGGCCTGACTGTTATCAACTTTCTGAGTGAGTAAATCAAGAATGTTGGCACATTAATGGCTTTTCTTTCTAAATATCTGGTTCTGCTCTCTGTTCTGTTCTCAGCAGTGCAGAGAGATTCTGCCAGTTCAGTCTCCATTATTTAACCACATCATATTTGTTGAGTCTACTTTGGATCTGAGCTTTCTCCCCATCAAGTGCTTAAAATTAGCTTCTTTGCTGTGTTTAATAACTTGATTAACTCTAATCTGTGTTCAGAAAGGAGTTTGTTGTGATGAACGTGCAATTATTCAGTACATCTCTGTGAATTTTACAGCATGTAAAGCTTTGCTTAGATGTAACAGAGCAGTAAAACTGAGGATTAAAACCCTTCTGACTGACTCGTCAGTATTGGTTTTTAAGGGTGCCTAACACAACATTCAACCACTGTTTAATCATCATAAGTTAATGGTGAAAATGAAGCCGTCACAATGACTTCAGTTAACCAAAATGCTCCCTACCTGCAGGCCATGGTGTAAACTACCAAACAGGAAGTAAGAGCAGCCAATGGGCTGTAAAGTTGAGGGGATTCAGACTGTACCATGTTGAGCAACTCCTTAAAAACGCAAGTATTATTCAGGCAAGTAAACTAAAAGTTGATTCTTTTAAGTTTAACTCAAGGTGTACTTGCTTTTTCCCCCCAAAACTTTCAATTGCACCTCATTCAGAATGGGGAGTTTTCGCAGTTGCCATTGATGAGAGCAACTGGCATGCCCCCAACCCTTTTTAGGTAAAAACAGCCACTTTGCCAGTTCAGATGCATAAAATAAGAAAACTGTATTACTGTTTACTTAGTAGGGCCCCAAATCCTCGGTAAAGTCAGGTGAGTAATTATGCTGTATCTTAGTTGATCAAAAACTGGCATCATAACATAGAAAAGAATAAAGAAATCTGGGTCCTTCAGTCTGTCTCCATCAAAGTGGACAAACCTGACATATACAACTACCTTACTGAATCCTCAAGTGATGGAAACAAGTACAAAAATAAAACCAAAAAAGTTGGAAACATTGCTGTTTGTAATAAGTAAGGGTACTTTGTTTCAACACTTGAGAGCTTTAACACAAAAATTCAGTGAGTTATAGGTACTGAGAAAAAAAAAGTGTTACAACCGTCCCTGGTCTCCCCTATTTTATTTTTAACTGAATCCAATCAAATTATTATTTGTACTTTCAAATTATCAGCTTGTCATCCAGCCTCTGCAGAAGCCTGATGGTGACCTGTTGATTTGACTCAGGTGTGTTGGAGCAGGCAAACATCTGAAACATGCAGAGAAATGAGTCCTAAGGACAAGGACTGGGAATAAGTGACCTAGATAATTGCTACATTTTGTTACATTCTTGAACTATGTTGCACACTGACATTGAGGTACCAATTTGAGATGGTCACCCTGCAGGTTTTAAAATGAAAATTGAGCAGCAACTACGAGGCCTGTCAGAGTAGAGAACTGATCATAACAAAGCAAAATCTCCATATTCTATTTCCTGAATACTCTCTTAAAATAGGCATTAATGTGTGGATATATGTTGGTTTGCATCCTGTTTGCAAAGTAATTTAAAGCATAAAGCAAAGCACTATTTACAGCCTCTCTGGGAAGCAGTGACAATTACTGGCAGGAAGGTGGAGACACGAACCTCAAGTTTTCTGCTTGTTATGGCAAAGAGTTTTCAAGTGGCTGAATTTTCACACAGGTGGATCTGGCTGGAATTAATTTGGGAGAATCTGTGGGATGGTAATAATTATAATGTGAGACAGACAGGGGTTCTAATGGAGACCAGGATATAGTAAACAACAAGATACAACAGACAAAATCTAATACAACAAAGTCAGAGTTCAGCCCTACTCCTCTCTACCAGGAGCTAAAGTGAGGTCCAGCAAGTCAAACTACAGCTAACTAGGATTAGGATGACATATATGAGGATAGTATTGCATTAGAGCGATAGTTCACCCAAAATGAATGTAAATAAATGTAAATAATCGTGACCAATTTTCAAATTGCCACCACCACCACCACCACCACCACCACGGTGTGCACGTGCATGTGAATGTAGCTCCAACCTAAGGATCTATACTGAAGATTGAGGGTAATAAACATGGTGTAAATGAAAATCACCTTGGCATGCTGGGGCTTTAGGAGACCAGGCGAGCAGTTTTCTGTTTTTTTGTTTTTTTTTTTCCTTTTGAAAACTGGTCATCATTCACTTCATTGTTTGGTAGATTCTGCAACACTGTTTTCCTGTGAAAGTCCAGCAGTGTTTTGTGGACTAAAAAAACTAAACCTGACCTTCAATCAGCATGACGGTGAGTAGATAATGAATGAATTTACATTTTTGAGTGAACTATCCCTTTAACATGACGAAGCCAAACAAATACTACATAAATTAAACAATATATGGACGATTCTGACACTGCAGAAGAGTTAGCAACAGTGTTAGAATATAACCTTGTGTTAGAGGAAAGGTCACAGTAGCATTAAAATGTTTTCATCTTTCTGGAAACATGAAAGTTTGGGATATGAAATATTATGATGGCCTGACCAGTGGTTGTTGATGCTCTGTTCTTCTTTGTAAAGATGTGATTGGCTGCAAGCAAAACCATACAAATAGTCATTTTTTTCTGGATCTGGGTACTGAAAAGACTGAATGCAGGTATTGTTTGTTGTTGTTTGTTTATTGTTTTATTACTCGGTCTGGGTTATTTCAATTGATACCCAGACGTAGTCATAGCCTATGTCTATGGCTCAATGACTTTTCAACTGGAGCTTGTCTTGAGTCTCCATAAGCTAGCCATGGATGCCAAGCCAAAAAAAGAAAAGTCTCAGAGTTGTGGCTCCACACAGATTTTTTTTTCCTTTTTTGTCCAAAACAGACTCTTTTAGTCATGCAGGTTGCAGACCCCTTCCCTGAAATGATGACATTTTTTAAATTAATTCATAATCTTGATTATGCTTGAAGAAATAAGCTGTATTTGTCTCTATCATTAACACACCCGTGACATGAACATAATCTGTTAAGTATTAGCTGGGTTTGAGATGCACCATCGTCACTTCTTCCTGGCCAAAACTCAGATTACAGACTACAAGAAGAGCTTTAAATGCAGTGAGAGGATTTGGCCCACATTAGATGTATCCTTTCTTCTTTTCTCTCTCTTTCTGTTTCTAAGTTTGGTTCAGGATCAACACAAGGTCCTATGGGGCCAGGCTGAAAATGACAAGTCCACCACCTGCCCAGCAGCCAGCTCTGACACAAAACCCTGTCAGACAGGACACAACTTAAAATTCTCCCGACACAAACACGTATACCCAAATCCATGGATCCTTCAAGGCAGACACACACAGAAGCACAACACAGCAACAGAAGAAGAAACACCAGTGCAGAGAAGTTAAGTTGTGAGTGGAGGTGACAGAGCCCCTCAGGGGAGACCCAAACACAAGAAGGGCCATGCCTATTCCTGCCTTCTATTTCCTCCTCTGTGTTTGTGAGTCTTTGTGTGTCTGCGTGTGTGTGCCGCCTCCCACAGGAACCTCCTTCAACGACTACAAAACTGGGACAAAGCCCGAGGAATAAGAGAGAAAAAGACAAGAGAAGAGGACAGAGGGAAAGTGAGATGGAGGGAGGGGTGAATGGGTCAGGACGGAGAGAGAGACAGAGACAGACGCGAGGGAAAAGGCCAACCTGTGCAGGGGGACATCAAGACGGATGGATGGAAAGAGACACAGGGAGAAGAAAGAGCTGAGGGAGGGGGGGGAGTCGAGAAGGAAAACAGCGAGAAATTCACCGTCTGTGAAGTTGCTGCATCTTGACGAAATTCACATCTACAATGGAGCTTCTATTCTAAACCCCACTGGAGTGGAGACAGCGCAAAGAAATTTCAGAATAATGCAACATGTTGAAATATTTCCGGAACTATTTGAGATATTAAACAGCTTGCACACGCGCTGGGAAATGGCCTAGTTTGCAGTTAAATGTCCTAGTTTGGCTTTTAAAAGACCAAATCCTTAATTCAACATAAAGTAAACATAAAGGGAGTTCCAACCCACCGCAGAGACACCTTACACAGAGCTTTCTTTCCCCTTTTTTCCCTTTATTTTACAAGGTCTGACAGCGTTGAAGGGTGAGCATTCGATTCCATGAAGAATATGAGCAGTTTGCTGTAAGACACAGCAGCCATGCAGAACAGGCCAATATTGCACAGCACTGTGGAGGAAAGACTTGCTCGTGTCCAACCTGTCTCACAATCTGAGTCCAGCATCCAAATTATGCTCAGTCTAATCGGGTCAGGTTTTGTTTTACTGCCGCAGCTCTTGGGGCCGTGTGGATCAGAACAGATCCAAGTCTATTCAGTATCAGCTCTGTTCATGTGGTGCATCATAATTAATGGAGATAAAAATATTTTTGAGTTTTGAGCCCAACTCAAACTCTACATTTCTAATAATAAACTTTAAAAAGTTGATTTGTGTTTTTTAGTGATTATTAAACAGTTTTAATTAAAATATGAACATTTTAACATTTACTTTCACTCCAATGAATTAACTCAATTTCTTTAATGACATTGTTTTGAGTTTCTAAAATTCAAAGCTTATCAAAAAGAAAATTAAATTATCTCAACAAAAGATCAGTAGTTGGTAAAACTTTTTCAAAACTAATGAATTTGAGTTAGGCTCAAAACTCTGACTGACAGACTGTATATTAAATATTTTTGTTTTCTTCCTTGGGTCTACAGGGTAGGAGGTGTCAGACACTGTTGTAAAGCCTCCTGAGACAAATTGTGATTTGTGATTTTGAGCGATATAAATAAAATTTGATTTTATTTGAATTTTGATTTATTTAATTTTAATATATTATCTATGGTTGAAGTGGGTCCTTCCCAGACACAGCAGAGACAGGCAGGCTGCAGGAGCTCTGCAGAAGCGCAGGACCTTGTAAATTGACAATAACAAGCGAGGACAAGTCCTCCACTGCGAGCTGATCAGCTGTTTATAACTGTTAGTGGTCTGTCAATGTAAAGCTAAGCCCATTATCCTGAAAACAAAGTCCACTGCTCTGAAACAACACACTGGACGATGAGTTCAGTGACTGCATGTCTCACTGCTGCCAAACTCCATTAACATTTTGCTCAGTTTAACCGTTATAAACATCTACAGCTTAAGATTATTAATGATTTCTTATGACTCATAAACAGATACTTACTCATTCTGTGAAAATTCGGCATTAATCTGAACACATTGTGGTTATTTTATGATTTATTAGCACATTCTCATGACACTGACCTTTGTTCTACACATAGATGAATTGTTCCACACAGATTCCAAGATGATCACTTTACTTCCTCCACTTTTTCAGATCTTGCTTGGGCTAAATCCAGCTCTGCTGGTCCTAATGGATAAAATGTGTTTACAGAGCCGTCTTTTTCCTTTCTGATCAGCAGCATCGCAGCTGGAGGCTTGTTTTCAGAGAGCAGTTTTTAGTGGGAATGAATTTTTCAGTAGCTGCTAAAATGTCATAAACAGTACTATTGGGCACATTTAAAACTGAACACTGAAGCCACAGCAAAAAGCAACATTTTCAAAAAGCCTGCTGACGAACTGCCTCACGACAGGAAGTTAAACTGACTGTAAACCCATGAACAGTTAAGAAAAAAAACCAACTCTGATATTCTGGCACTGCTCTGACTTGTTATTGTCACTTTGCGATGCTTCATATATTTGCTGTTGTTAATTATAAGCGTTATAATTTGCGTTGAATGAACTTTCCTTCACCCTCTCACATGTAATTCTGCATCAGCTTGTGTTTTTCTGTTACCCATAATGCCTTTTGACAACCTGCAGAGTTGAGGCATGAGCATGCCTGCAGTCAGCTGTGGGTTGAGGTGGACACAGTGATAGAATAAACACAAGAATGAGCAAGGCAGAGAGAAAAAAATGCTCCTGAAAATGGAAAATTCACCACAAAACAGCTACTTAGGATTGTGAGCAGGTATTATACAACCCTGTCTCTAAGAAATTACATTTACAGAGCACCAATTTCCTTTCCCAATCATATATATATTTTTGTGAGAAAACTAATTGGTTGTGTTCTGACTTTTCATCATTTCTGATCAATTAGTTGAATTTTTGGTGTACAAAAAGTCAGAAAATTGTGAAAAATGTCCCTTACTGACGTCATCAAATGTCTCCTTTTGTCCAACAGTCCAAAAACCTGAGGATATTCAGTTTGCTTGAAAATCCTCACAATGGTGGTCCATAGACATCTTAAGTTCATATGTAAGAGCATACATGCATTTTTTGCCCTGCTTTCAACCACCTTCAGAATGTCATTCAGAGCTAATATGACACTGAACAGGCTGTAGCTCCTTTTTTTCCCTCCACAAGTACAGCATTTTGTAGTTCTAATGTCGTCCTGACATAAAACACTGAGATTTGCAAAACATGATTCATGAATTTGGTGAATGGACTGCATTTGAATAGCACTTTTCTAGTCTACCAGCAACTCAAAGTGCTTTACAACACAAGTCAGTGTTCACCCATTCATAGGCACATTCATACACTGATGGCAGAGGCTGTCATGCAGGGTGCCAACCTGCTCATCAGGGTTGATACAGCTCTTTCTATCCAAAGTGCCTCACAATGATTCTGTGTTTATCTAATCAAACACAGTTTGAGGTTCAGTATCTTTACCAAGGACACTTCAGAATGATCGAGCCAACAAGCTTCTGATCAGTGGACGACCCACTCTACCTCCCGAGCCACAGCCGTCCCAAATATCCTTGTGTCTAAGGCATCACAGTAGGTTATTCCTTTCCAGCATGTTTCTGTGTCACTCAGACTTTTGTTGTTTTTGACTTTTTTTTTTGGTTCAGTTAGCTGTCATCTGTGAGAAGTGAGCCTCTCCTGCATTTACTTCAATTTTAAAAATGAATTGTGAATGCATGCTGCAGGGAGAGGAGACCCACCACAGCGCTGCTACCTCTGATCTCATTACAGAGACCGCTATCCCAGCGTGTGATAACTTAATGACCGTACTCCATCCCAGATACATCAAAAACACTACTTTTAACCACAGAAGACATCTTTGAACCAGCTTGGCACAGGACAATACAATAGTCCTTATGAGGACAAAAAGATGAGTCCCACAGCAATTACACTCGGCCTGACTCACTTTCACCGCTGCTCTATTGTTTGGCCCTTTTGTGTCCTGGTCTTACTTACTCTAATACTACTCCATGTGTGCCTCTTCTTCCTGCTCTTCATCACAGCACACATCTGCCTCTTTTCCTGGTTCCCCTCTTAACCTTGTCTCTCTTTGTTCATCGTGAACTCTTCCATGGTAATTGTGACACAAAAGCAAAAAATCTACAGAAGGTTATGTTGGTAGTGTTGGTAAAGGTTGCATGAATGCTGATTAAATTCTCAATTAATTATGACAAAAATGTTATATACTATGTGTTCCACTGCCATCTCTGTGGCTCTGTCTGAATACTTGCTCAACCTTGTCAAGAATAGATCAATGGATCTTCAAGGCTTTGGGCACATTATTAAGTTTAAATTCTTTAACTCAAAGTTCCAAATATTCATTCATGATGATTCTGCACCTGGAGCTCAAGGACACCAGTTTCCTTCTGGACAAAGCTTCTGCTGATGTTTCACTGTTCTGTTATCACAAAACAGTAGTAGTAGTAGTATTCTCAAGGACAGCCATTACCAAACTTAAAACTGGAATTGAAATCAGCTGCCCACCCAAATCTTTAATTAGAACTGTGATCAACATACAAGACAAAGACCCCATATTTTTTCACATATATTTCTTATTTCATGAAAAGAGCAATTCTGTGGGAACACAGGCATACGCCAGTGCTGTGGAAATTGATAATCCATCAACACTAGGCCTGAAAAACTTTAAAAAAAAAAAAAAATCATTAGGACATCTTTCGTTTCGTCTCATTGTTTTTTGACACACATTTGCCTTTAACAAAAACTGCAGCTTGTGTGATTTGAAAATTGCAAAAAGCCATAAGTGAAAGCAATTTCGCTAACATTTTGATTGAATGTGCAGCCCTAATCCACATACACGTAGCAGTTTGTAAACTTGCATAACTTATTCTGACAATGTTTAGGTACTCCATCAACTATGATTCTCAGCCACTGACAAGATATAAGATACATTCCACCAAATATTGTGTAACTAAGTTTGAAGTTACCATAAAATATCTATCATTAAATATTTACATTTAAGCCATCTGATTCAATTTACAAGTTATTTTGAATTTGTCTATTAAACTATTTCTTTAAAAATAATTTTTTTAATGACCTCCCATTGCCCACCTGCAGTATCTTCATGGCCCACCAAGGGGTCACGGTCCACACTTTGGGAATCTATGCTATAGGAGCTCTATGTAGGTAACTGGACTTGCTTAAGATTCTTGAAGACGTTTCACCTCTCATCTAAAAGGCTTCTTTATTTCTAACTGACTAGTTCAGGGGAGTTCAGGTTATTTAACCTCTTGTGAGGTCATTAACACCTTAAAAGTCAGTGAGGTCCCATGGGAGTTGGTGGCCCACCAGACCATCCATAAAGGTGAAAATGGTATCAGTAAGGTCACATGTGAGTGGAGTCAATTGGACAGACAATTCTTCAGATCAGGACTCAGCAGTCCCCCTACATTTTAAGGACAAAGGACACTCTTTTGAGGACAGAAATGTACGTATTTTGACTAGAGAATACTGATGGCTTGAAAGAGGAGTGGAAGAAGTCATCTATGTCTATCTGGAATGACCATCACTCAACCGAGAGGTGGTCTATGGCATCTTCGAACAGCCACCTATGATGCAGTAACTCATGTGACCCTAACGACTAACACGATCGTAGGGAGGGTCAAAGACTCACATGTAACCTTAACAACACTCATTTACACCTTTATTCAGGTGACCCTAAGACCCACAAGATGGGTCAACGACTGTGACTTCATCGGCTGTCAAGATGTTAATGACCCCACAGGCAGTTAAATCCCTGAACTCCCCATTAGTCAGTTTTTGCCCACCTCCCCTGCCACCAACGAAAACCATCATGGACAGAAAAGGACACAAGCCCCTGAACTATCCCTTCACGCTAATGATCTTCCAGTTCTAGTCAGTTCCGGAACTGACAAAGCCTTTTGTGTGAGAGGTGAAACATCTTCAAGAACCACACAGTTGCCTGCATGGAGCTCCTAGAGAACACCCTGACCTGGACGATAGCTTAAAAAAAAAGACAGAATTCAGTCGATTAGATCAGTCAGGACTGAATTGACTCCCAACCACACTTAATGATAATCTGTTTCTTCCAACCCAACTAAATGTGCCACTGCAGCTGCACACATCTAACCCTGAAATTATCCAGTCCCTCACTATGATCTGTCCCCTCACACCATGCACTGCTGACTACACTTTGTGGTACTGAGTTACTACCACTGCGATCATGACTGAACTCCTGAATGTATCCACAGCAATTGACTCTGTCTCTGTAAAGGAAACCTCCTGCTGTAGTCTGCACTCACTGAACATGTTGCACAAACCACTATACACACTCAGTGTCTACCTTTATAGAGACACTTACTGGCTAAGTACCACTTTTGTCTCCATAAGAACCCTTGTGCAGTGACTCAATCACATCATATTGTTTCAGCATGTTCACGTGATAATTCAGCATTCTCATTCTTGGCTGGAAAAATGCATTTGAAAAAGTGTAGGCTTAAACAGGATGTTCGTGGCCAGCATGAGGATTAAAGTGTAAATACACTCTATGCTATTCAACTATGCTATGGAAAGATGGTGATGATGACAAACAACAGTTGGAAAGGTGCTGCAAGCAATTCTGTAGAAAGACAGTTGATTGTTAAGTCTCCTTCCTCAGCATTCAATACCAACACTTCAGGCTCGTGGTTCAGTCACAAACCAAAAGCTTTGGCGTTTGAAAGCCTGATATCAAAGACACTCATCTAGCACCACCACCTCTTAATTTCTGCCTTACTACATATGAGGAGCAGGACTTCCTGTATGGCACTGACGGTTGGCAGTGGAAGTAAATAATAAGGTGCTACAGTAAATCCAATATTGGTGTGATTATTGGGTATAATGTGCTGACACATCTAACACCTAGATCAGGACAAAATGAAAGCACGAAAAATGACTCAATTTCTTATGTAATTTGTTCCTACTGCTCTATTTTTAACTATGTCATGAAATTTGACCATCATTTTAGATGGACTCATCCAGCCACCTCCTCTCTGATCAGGTAAAGCTTCATCAGTGTGTTCTTGGAAGCTGTCATGTTCAGGTGCATCAGGTACATCTTATCAAGACTGTGTCCATCAGGTCTGTACTTAAGCTAGCTCAATAAGGACTCATCCCAACTGACTCATAGCGAACTTTAAATTTTGTTGCACCAAACTTAAACTAGTTTAAAATGAATAAATTTAAACCTACCAGCAGCAAAACCTTAAACTTCAATTCTTAAGTGTGATCCATCCACAGTCATACCTGATCCAGCTCAAACCCTGACAATCTATACTTAAGCTAGGGTGCAACGCAATTGAATCATAGCAAACTTGAAATTATGCTGCACCAAAACTTAAACTAGTTTTAAATGAATATATATTAATATATTAATTTAATTTTAACTTTAACTTTACTGAACATAATTAATTATAATTGCACAATAGAGCTCTGCTCAATTTTAAATTTGGATTTACTCATTTTAAAACTTCGAGCTAATCCAGGATTAAATGAAGCTTTGTTGGTGCAACAACACTTACTGGCCCCGGTGATAGCCGTAGGTCATAGTATATTATTAACACAATTATCATATTCCATCCAACACTTGTCTCTCTGTAATAATTGTATTAAGCTTTCATTAGCACACAAAGTAGCTTCTGACAGAGAATCATTTTAATTTTAATTTTAAAAACATAAAACATTTCTGGTAAATTTGACTCTGAATTCCACAATACATATGACTGGTACATTTCACACTTAAGTTTGAGGAACATACAGAAATGATTGTTCTCATCACATACCATACCAACATTCAAAATGGCCTTTCATGCATTAATCTTAAGTTAATTTATGTGCACTTTAATTATCTATGGCATACTGTATGAAGAGCAGACCAACTGCACAGAGCTTTGCCTAATGAAGTGCATACTGTGAGAGTACTGTATATAAAGTTGAGTGGTTCCCTGACATTTCACAAGAATAAATTAATTTTTGCTCCATGGGCAGCCAGCGGCTAGTAAACCCCAGCCAAAGAAACAAACCCGAGCAAAGCAGCTTCCTCTGTAACAAGGCCACAGATCCGCCATCTTGCTTCTCCTTTTTTGTTCAAGACACATTGTTTTCTAAACCTAATCTCCCCTTTTCTATGAAATGAAAGAAAAAAAAATCCACAACAGATTGTCTGGGTCTTGGTTTCATAATGATGATTCTCCATGCTGTGTGACTAATATGTAAGCTTCTATAATCTCCCAGTTTAAAGGCATTTCCCCTCTGTGTATCAGTGTGTGCAACACGTATGAGGAGAGGAGAGGAGAGAAGAAAGAGAAGAAGAACAGCGAGGTTAGAGTTTACATGTATCTGTGTAGTGAGAAGGCAGGGATTGTGCGCTAAGTGATAACGCAGGCTGCTGCCAAGACAATGACATTAACACCCAGACCTTATCAAGGACACTGTCAGCATCAGTCTCTCAGTCTCTCTCTCTCTCTCTCTCTCTCTCTCTCTCTCTCTCTCTCTCACACACACACACACACACATAAACACACACACATACACAGTCACACGCAAACATACACACAAGAATGTGCACACATCCAGGGAGGGATAGGCTCAGAGACAGGGAGAGAAAGACAGAGCAGAGGAGGAGGAGGGCATTATCTTGATGAAACAGTGCTTGATACAGTAGCCCGAGCCAACCTGAACACAGCTCTGCTTTCTTTTAATGGAGATTACACAGTCAAGGTCCAGCCTGAGCTCATCTTGTTTAACACTGCATACGACTACATCACCGTGAGTGTGTGTATGTGTGTGTGTTTGGGACAGTGTGCCTGATCTAATATGCTGCTATCTCCACACACATCAGCCATCATTACTGCACACCTTTTGGCCCCTGATCTGGCAGCCAATCAAATCTCCCAAGCTTGCTGACCAATGAGAGCACACATCAATGAGCCAGCACTACCTCACCATTATCCCGCCATCACAAGGTCTACAAATTACCCATCTAATTCAGGGTGTAAGTAGCAAATATGATTTTGCTACTACCTGCAGGATGTCCAGAGTCATATCTCAGAGCCTTTTTACACCTGGCATTACCACGCGTCCTGTGTGATCCAATCTTAAGTGGACAGCTCTAAGTACTACAGGTGTGAATGCACCCAAGATGCATTGAGGATGCATTGAGATCAGATCATCGGATTTGGCAAATGTTAAATATCACGTTATTATTTTCTACATTTTTTCTTTGTCCCATCGTGTTAACTACTACTGTTGGGCAGCCAGTGAAAACAACAGTGCATTTTGCAAACACGTTTATTTGCATCTGGTGAAACGGCTGGCGGATTCTTAATCATTCATGCCTTATTGTAAATTCAGCCTTATATTCAAATATTAAGTTGGTTCTCTCCTCTCTCTTTCCTGGTAAAAAACGATCCCAGACAGGACTTTTCCATTGGCACTTTTGGCTGAGTCAAACCGTGCCGCGCTGATTTTTATTTCCTGGAGGGGGCCCAAAGTGCGTCCAACCCACCTGGAAGAATCTCTACCCCTCCAACAAGCGTGTGTTGTAAGACTGACCTCATGTCTGCATTGCCAGAACAGAGAGCAAAGCGTTTTAAAGTGTCTGTGTATTCAGCTTTCAATAGTTCTGTAGCTTCTAACTGACACTCTGTGATTTGAACTTTTGTTTCTCTATTGCGTTGCTGTTTGTAATCTTAGATATATGCTATATTTTACTGTATTTTTCATGTTCACTTTCAGTTGGATATGAGTCGTGTTAAGTTACTGTTGATGGAAACGCAACATTTCCTGATATTGCATCTAAATAACAAAACAACGGGGGAATTTCATTGTGAAGAATTTTTAAGAAATGTGTTTATTCACCATTTTACAGCCGCTCGACTTGAGCTAAGCTTGTCATAATTTAAAAGACAGGCCCGCAAGTGAGTTGCTGTGTTGTGATGGACATGCAAATCCTTGCCATTCAAGGCTGACATACTGAGCCAAGCCAAGCCGGCACATGTGTGTTGAGATAGGGTATCTCCTGCCGTGCTGCTGACAGTGCAGATAATACATGATGCTCATATAGGCTGATATAGGAATTTAGTCTGAGGCTGAACTTTAAAAAAGGAACAAATACTTGATCTTCATATTGAACGGGCAAAATGGACAGTAATGGACAGTATTCAACTGACAAAATAGCCCTATCTGATCACACATGCTCACTCTAGACATATCTGGAGAAGCATTGTAATGCCAGGTGTGAACTCACATACATCTGAACAGCCTCTTAGACTTTATGGACTGCATAGATATGTTCAATCAGAGAAAGACTGGTTCTGACAGCTTGGTTTTTCTTACTTAGGTTTTCAAAATTGGTCTTAAATTCACTTCCAGGTAGCGTTTAAAAAGGTCCTGTCTCTTAAATTTAGCATTCTAAAAACCTGCAGATTCCCCGAGTCAAGACCTGAATAATTCGTAGACCTTGATCTCACCATTGCTCTGCTGTACCACACAGTTGTTTTTCTTTTTTTTTCCTTCGTATTTGCAGGTCTTCTTTCTGTGGCATTGTATAGGTTGCGTTCAGATCATACATACCTCCTTGTCTACATATTTTCTTGCCCGGTTTCCTGGCACATTCCTTGGATATTCTTTTGACTGTAAAATGAATAAAAGACTAAAGAATAACATTGAGCCCCTGGACGCGCAACGCACACAGGAGCTGGCATGCACACACACACATAAACACGCACACAAAGCTGATTGACTGAAAAAAAAGTGGGAAGAGGAGGGAAAGGGAGATGTAAAGACAGAGGGAAAGAATGAATCACACCAGCTCAATCAGCGCAGTATTCAGTCCACCAGTTGGCCAGCCAGTCATTCAGCCAGTCAGCCAAATCAATCGGTGATGATCTTGACAACGACTGTCTTGTTTAATGAACTGTAGCCATTGTAGCAGAGCACAATAGGCTATGATGAGCTATAGACATGAGGGAGGGAAGGGAGTCTGCAGAGGAGGGCAAATAAGGCAATGACAAGAAAGAGGAGCGAGGGATAAGAGGAGAAGGAGTTTCAAGAGGATCAACAGGGAGGAGGAAGAGGAGGAGAGGATGGAGAATGGAAGGAAGACGATTGAGGCAGCTATGGAGTGAAGAGGATCAGTTGGATTCAATGGATGCCTCACATATTCGTACTGTTCTTTCTTTCACACAACCACTCAAACACACTCATGTACTGTAAGCAGTGTCATGCACATTAAACATGCACAAGGTCATGCTTTCCCTCTACTGACAGACAGACAGGGACAGAGACAGAAATGCACTCTCACGAAGGTAAGACACACCCCGACAACATACACTTCTCTCTACCAGAAGGTTGTGGGTTCAATACCCGCCCCACCTCCCCACTGCACCCACAGTCATCCTGCCCTGAGCCCGCAGGCTAACTCACCATCCTCAGTGGGGACGTAGATGTTAAGGTAGAGGCAGTCCTCACTCTGGTCCTGGACGTATGTGGACACCACGTCAATGCTGTTGGTGAACCACACTGGCAGCATCACGTCCGGCAGGCGGCCCTCCATGATGCTCTGAGGGCACACGGGGGCAAAGTGTGTGGCGTTGCGGATCTCCGGCCACGACGCCGGCGGCTCGGGTGGCTGGAAGCGCCGTTCGCCGGTGGGTGGAGCGGCGTATGGGACGCCCAGAAACTGCACGACGGGACCCAGGATCTCATTGTTGAGCTCCTTCTTGACACCGCGCAGCTTGCCGGTGGTGGTGGTGACCACTGGGTCGTTCTCATCGAGTTTCTGAGCTGACACGGCGGTCGGAGATGCGTGCAGCAGCAGCAGCCCCAGCCATATTAGAGAGGACACCCACCGGCCAGCACTTAAGGAACCTTCAAGCCCTATGTATCCCATGATCCTGCTCCTACTCTTGGCAGTCTGAAGTAGTCGACACCCAGTCCTCAAATGGTGCCTCCACTGGGACATATCTGCTACTCCTTGTTTTCAACTTCTTTGTGTCCTCTCCTGTCCTTTCAGAGTAAAAAAAATCCTTATTTTCTATCTCTCACTTACGCCATGCAGATGCAAACACAACCACACAATCACACTAAAATCACATTCACTCACAGGCATAAGTAAGTGTGTAACTCCGGAGCGGCTGAGGGTTGTGGCTGCTAATGATCCTTTTGAAAATCCAGGCAGTGCAAACCATCCGGCGGAAACGTAGCAGCCATCAGTTTCATCCAGGAAAATCTGAGAAATACTCCTTACAATGTGGAAAATATCCCTCAATTAGGTCCTCTCAACAACCACTGCGATGGAGAAAAAAACAGTAAAGATACCATCTTTAAGCTCCACTTCTCAGAAGGTAGACGAGCCAGTCAGTGATCAGGGTTTCCATCATTTCGGGGTGAGCAGACTGCCATGTGCAGCAGTGGAAGCAGGAGTGGCAGTGCAGTGGTTGTACTGGATATACTTGGAGTATTTTGGTCCAATCCAAAGTCTGTCCCCTGCAACACAGAGACAAAGATACAGTCAGCATTCACATGAAGGGAAGTAAAGATATTCTTGATTTCTTGCCTCCTGGAAGACATTAACAGATCAACAATTAGCAGAAGAGCCATTTCATTTGTGTTATACCCATATGCACACACATCAATCAGTTAAAGAGGAACATAACATCTATTTATGGCACATGACAGTCGGTAATATTACTCAACAGCTTAACAAGCAAGGTGTGTATTAGTATGCATGGTGACAGATGTTTCGTGGTTATAGTGGAGTGTGACAGGTTTGTCCTACAGTTTAATTTTATAACCTACGCGTAATGCCGAGTGCCCTCCAGAGCCACTCTGTGCTAGTGAGAGGAGATCGTTTCTGAGAGAGTCGTAGATTTGAATGCATACTGCCAGCAGCAATAAGATTTACTGTACAGCATGAGGCACAGGCGTTCAGAATAAAAGTAGATACTGTGACAGGTTTTTAAATGCCAATGCTCTGCGCCTGTGTAAGAAATAGTGCGCCCTATATGTGGCAAAGCAGAAAGTCAAGGTGTGGAGGTCGAGGTGATGGATGGGTCTGAAACATATCAGACTTTAATGCAGAAGGCCAGAATTTGTGTCCTGTTACCTCCAATTAATGTTCCACTAACCACTTTTCCCTTAACCATATCTTTTGCAAGGCCGTAGTTCTTATAGCACAAATAGCACATAGCACAAATATTGTAGAAAATAACACATTTAAAAAGTTTGTCCTCTTGGCCGACAGTACTGTCTTTCAGAGTCTGCAGTGGGCTCTGTTTTTTGATGTCATATGAAACTACAAGAGCTAAGACACTGGCATCAACCAACGTCAGGCTAGCATGTCGGGGGGCTAAACCTAAAAAGTTAGGCCAAATTTTGGTGAGAGAAAAACTGGCATGGCAATTTTCAAAGGCCCTACCTCACCTAAGATATCTAAATGAAAATGGGTTCTGTGGGTAGCAAAGACCATTTGGACCATTTTTATAAAAAATCTGAGTTGTAAATAGTATGAACCAAAAAGCTGCATGACAGGTAACAGGAATGGCCATCATATACCTCAGGCACATTGTCCTAAGCTATTACACACTCTTGACACACAGTGCTGAGCTGGATGTCAAATTATTCCCTTATCCCTTCTATGTGGCATATACGGTTGACCTGCTGTCTCCCCTTAAAAGATGCTGCTTCCTCCTAAAAAATACAAGAATGTGTCTATGGTGGGGAGGGAAGGCGTGAAGGAGGGTTAAAAAGAACAGTTTTCATAAAGACATGTCATCAGGAGACTCATAATCAGAGGCATACATGTTCATGTCTGGCAGTACATGACAGTGTAATGAAGAGGTACAGGTTAGGAGGAGTGTTTTGATATGCTGTTGGATAAAAACTTCAATCTCAAAATGTTACATCTGTGAGACATATTGCTGATTTTCAAAGCCCGTTTTTTCTTTATACTTCCTACTTTCCTTATACAGCTACACTTTAAATAACAGTGTGGTATATGGAGTGGTATATAATTTGTGCAGTTGTTGTGCTAATCTTAAGTTTTCTGGTTTGTTGCTTGTCACAAAAATGTTCATGTTTCTGAAAGATTTGGGCCAGAAGGTGTTGGGAGCAACATATTCTGTGGCATATCCTGCATGTCAGATTTCTCACACCTATCATTTTCAATGCAACCCCACACACCGGCTGCATCTTGACACACACATCAACGTGTCAAGATATGCTATTGTTGATTTTTTTCAGTGTTGACATGCGTCAACTGTCCAAAAAAGGGGCAATTCATCACATTCATTCTCCAGATCAGCACATTCTACTATAGCTTCACTACTAATCTGTGATACATCATGAAGCTACATGTGTTACTTTATTGTTATTTCTGCACCCGGACAACAAAAGTATTTCTCAATGTGAGGCAAAAATCATTCTGAGATTTTTTTTTTCATTATTAATCATTATTTTGAGAAAGTTTTCATTGCTTGTGATACGTATAGTGTGTATCATCTAGTCATAGTAAGTCATGATTTTCTGATGCCAAATCATTATTTTGAGATACTAAGTCATTATTAGTTTCTCATTATGAATAACAGGATCTTTTTTCCTGGCACAATGGAGGAAATGGCCTTGCATACAAGAAAGTCCAGAAATAGATATTTTTTCCCCAGTCAGGGCTCCATACTAATGAAAACTATTAATTTTGCTTAAAAAGTCACCATTTGTACAAGTCAACCAACCGCTATGCACTAAATAGAAATATCAGTTAAAGCAGGAATAACATCTGTTTTAAAATTCAACATATGTGCAGGGAACAAAATGCACAACAGTAATAAAACAAACTATAGAGAGAGAAACACCTGCTGAGACGAGGAAGCAAATGAACTGAACTAAATCCAAATTCATTTCTTGCCTTAAAGAACCAGGTAGGAGATTTTTCAGAAGGAAATCCAAAGTATATGCTTGTGTGTGTGTGTGTGTGTGTGTGTGTGCTGTTTATATAAGTGTGTGTGTGCATGTGTGGTGTAGAACATGAAGGCTTGTCATCCCCTGTATGTTTTTTTTTTTCACACTGCTTAGGAGTCAATGTTCCACCTGGATGAGCTCACCTTCAGATTTCATACACAGAGGAAATCCTATTTAGCTGCACACACACATACACACATGCACAGACATGACAAGTTGTCTAGTCGGCTCACAAAAATACACCATTTTCACACACAAACACCTCAACGAGCTGAGACACCTTAAGGGAGATATGACATGATTACACACGTGTGCACAGAGGCACACACACTTTCTTTGGGCTAGATATAGCTCACATTTGCTGTATATGTGAACGCACACACACTATTCTCCTCACAGCAGCACACACACACACACACACACACACACACACACACACACACACACACACACACACACACACACATCCCAGACAGAAAGGCAGAAAATGAGTGGCAGGCAGGTATGAAACAACAAGATGAACAGACATTTACAACATCAGCAGCAGGAGAACCGTAATGGGGAGAAAAGGAGAACAAAGGCAGGAGGAGATATAGATCAAACTGGAGTGTGTGATATATTTCTCTGCGTGTCTGAGTGTGTGTATGAGAGAGTGCTTGTGGAGCATGCTAAATTATCCATGATCAAACAAACTGGAGGTAATTAGAGAAACATGATAAGAACAGGAGAAAGTTATGATCTGAAACTAAGACGTGAGGTCATGTATCAGTCAAAACACACACACTCACAAACACACACACAGACACACAAAATGTGTGCTTCCATCACTTCAGAGGACATTACATTTCCTTCACCATAACCAACACTAACATCACACCTGCTGTCTTTGAACCTAAACTTGACTGAACCTTAAAGGACCAGTATGCAGGATTTAGTGGCATCTATCAGTGAGCTTGCAAGTTGCAGACACCTTGCCTCACTTTTCCCTTTCAAGCACCTAGGATGGCCATGAAACTCATGACAAATGCAAAAGGCCCTGTGGAGAGTCAGTGTTTGGTTTGTAGAAACTAGGCAGCTTTAGAAACATGCTGATGCAACGTGACGAATCTGTGGAAGAGGACCTGTGTCCTTTGTAGACATGAAGCCTTCATTCTGAGGTAACGGAAAACACAATTCTTATCATCATATCATTACACATTAATGAGAACATAGTTATGAATATTATATTCCATTTTTGCCATATTCTGCTTATACAGCCCCCTAAGCCTTTAATACTAGAACAGCCAAGGAGGTTATTTTGACAGTTTACAAATGTATATGTGCAATAGGTTTGTTGAATTAAATAATACACCGCTGCTGGTACCTGACTTTTCTTAAAAATGACTGTATTCTCATTTAAAATGTTTTTTATACAATTTACACAAAAGGCAAAGAAAATGTTATCATTTTGACCACTGACCTGTTGTCACTGTCACTATGATTATACTATGATGAATCTAACATTTCAGGTCACTGATGGTTATTATCCTACAGAAGAATACTACTGTCAGTAAATACAGTCATTACTGTTACACGTGATGGCATGATTGACATATATTTTACAACATTTACATTTTGGTGTTATTTCACTTTTAAAAAAATAAGCAAACAGATAACAGAGTTTGGAAGTCAAAGGTCAAAATGATGGTCATGGCTGTTCCAGTAGATCTGGAATTGTGGCTCTTCTAGTGTTAACCATGTCTTCAACTTAAAATGTAATGATTTATGGGGACTGCTGACCCCATAAGGAAAATGTGTCCTCACTAAGTGAGTGTGTAAACACATTTATGTCCCCATTACACAATGTCAACATCTCCAATTGGAGAGTATTAAAGATCCCCTCCAGTGAAAATCATGTTTTTAACCTTGTTAACATGTACATGTGGTGATTTTTGTGTTACAAGACATATCAGGAGTGAAATAAGAGGTAAACAGCATGTCTGAGCATTTCTTGCTTTGAAACTGCAGTGAGCAAGGGCAGTCTTAAAAAAACAGATTCAGTCAGGCTGGGTATATGATGTCATAAACCTAAGGAACCAATCCCGTTAATCAGAGGGGTGGTGCTAAACATATCATTAGGAGAAGCTGGATGTAGCCAGTTACTGTGCAAAACAGAGGAGAAGCCAGAAGCAGCTACTTAGGAGTAGGGGTGGGGGCTGGAGTGTGTGGAGAGGGAAGGAAATATTTGCATAATCATGAAACCTCGAATACTAAATGAAGGCAGGGTGCATGTCAGCTATTTTCACAAATATTTGAACTTATTTTGCAAAAAAAAATACATATCAGAGACAATTTATTCTCTCTTGCAGAGGATTTTATATGGTTTAAAACATGACTGCAGGTGGTGTTTGCAGTTTATTTTTTATATTAGCAAGTCCGGTTTTCTCAGAGCATTTCAAGTCTTTTACAGTTTGAGTCAGTTTATCCCTTTTACAGACACTATAAAACCTTTCACTTTAGGAAACAATCCAGTCTCCTAGAAATGATGTCGATACATTCTAAATTCACATCACACTGTGGTGGCAAAGATCATTTTTGCCTGGATCATGTTCAAGAACAGTGTTTTTATGAGTGAATGAACTGCATTGTAGTGGCTGGGAGGGTGGTTTGAGTGGCTGGTTAACATAAAAAGCAGACCACTACGACACCTGAGACCAGGGTTTGCATCCTCAGTGCCACGTGTGATTAGATTTACAACAAGAAATGCACTTTGGTTCAAGTTGGAAAAACACAGCAGCTTTGATTAAAAGTTAAACACACGATGTATCGAGCTGAAATGTTTAGTAATGCCATAGTCACTACGAGTGAATATTGTGTTGCAACACTGAATATTTTGACAATAAACTAATGAAATACATTGTCAGTGAACATTTAACTAACAAAGAACTATTTTACAACCTTTTTGTGTGACTTGCCACATGCATGAGTGAACAACTTTTCATCATTTTATTCATAGAGAAAAGCAGGCTGGGATAATGTTTCTTTCTTTGGAAAGCAGTTGTATATAGATTTAATTTCTAGGACACAGGGTTGCTCACAAAGATGTCAACAAAGTAGGTTTTCAATTTCAGTATTTTTCATTATCTTTTATTACTTGGCTTGCAATAGATTTTGAGTGCATGGCTATTAGAAACAGCATCAAAGAACCTCTTTATAACGGAAGTTTCTATTCTTTTTTTTTGCTCCTTTCCCTCCTATCTAATACCTTTTCTGAACCGAGGTCATGTAGATTTTAATATACAGAAATGATGAATTTGATACATTATGTTTTCATATGTTTGTTATAATAATGTTTAATATTTTGAGGTAGTGTTACTGTTTTTGTCCTGTGTAATTTATTGAATTGCTGGTGGTTTCTTGATGTTTATCCGTGCCGCCAGAGAGCTTGGCAGACTAGATGCATGATATATGGCTGTGATTTCCACTGTTCAAACATTCTGACCTGAAGATCCGAGAAACGCTGTTATTATTAACTTTTTATAGCATGGAGTGAATGTGTGCAGATGTTACCTTTTTTTTCCCAGTGTGCTGTATATGTGCTGCTGTATTTCATAAACTTATGCAAGGAGCAATAAAATAATTATTAGAAGGATGCTGCTGTATGATTCCAGGTGTATCTAGGCCAGTCATTCCCAAACACTGGGTCATGACCCACAGGTGGGTCACAGGAGCTTTTATTTGGGTCACCGAATAAATAAAGGATCATGGAAGAAATTCTGCAAATTTGAGATTTATATCTGCAGTTCACCTTTAATTAAGTTTAAAATGTGTGTTTTATATTGTATATAGGTATGTTCTTATGTAATGTAATGTCCTATGTTGTGTTTCCTTATGCATATATTATTGTACAGGGGTGGAAGTAACTGATTGCAAATACTCAAACTACGGTAATTAAGTAGTTTTTTGGGGTACTTGTACTTTTATGAGTAGATTTTCAGGTCTCTACTCATACTTAAGTGTGTATTGGAAGAAAATAACACTAGAGCTGCAATGATTAAATGTCTAAGAAGAAAAGTCCAAATTCTCTGATTTCAGCTTTTTAAATGTGAATATTTTCTGGTTTCTTTACTCCTCTCTGACAGTAAACTGAATATTTTTGAGTTGTGGAAAAAGACATTTGAGGACATCATCTTGGACTTTGATCAACATTTTCTGACATTTTTTGGACCAAACAAACTAACTGATTAGTGGAAAAATGACTGCCAGATTGATCACTAGTTGAAAAATAGGTCCAAACATATGAAAACAAGTGGAGCGCACAGATGTACACATTTTGATTTGGGTCACGATGGGTTGTCATTTTTTAAAAGTGGGTCCCCAGAAAAAAAGGTCTGGGACACACTGATCTAGGCTACTTCTCGATGTATTGATCTGTGCTCTGTGTTGGATCAAGAATATGTGCCATTTCCAAACCCTAATCCTGAAGCTTGATTTACAGTGAGAAATGATGTCCTCATTCACCCTGACAGTCACAATCTTTGATTGCTGTGCAACTGCAGAACTCATGAGCTGGAACGCCTGTTGTGTTACCATGACAAAGTGCGAGCAAGAGCAATCATGTCACCAGTCTTACCTGCAGCTTAATTGCACATTCAACAGGGTCTTTAATAGGGCGACTTGATGTATTTTTTTTCCTGCTGTTTTTTGCTTGTAATGTTGAAATGTTCTGATAACAAACAGAAATGCTGCTCCTTCAGCTCATCCTCAGTTCACACACGTCTTTGGAAACGGCTGCTCTCAACAATGTTTCCTTACAGGAAAGAGTGGAAAGAGTACTGAAAATCTGTGTACTCAAGTACAAGTTCTGTTACACTGCTATTACATTACTGATGTCAGAAACATACTTAATAAATAGTATCTGTAGCAAAAACTACTCAGAGTATTAGTTACTTTTAACCATGATATCACAGTCACCTCTCCAAACTAGGGTTACACATTTTGTGCATTTCCTTTCACCAATAGTTGAAAATACTAAGAATTGATTAATCATTAATCACTTATAAAATGGAAAGCATGTTTTTTTTCCCTCATGTTTTTTTTGTCATTTTTTCTTCATTTTTAGCCCAGGTTAGATTTTCCTTATTCAACAAATGGCTCTGCCAGACAAAACAATGTCAAAATATAATATAAATATCCATGAATAGATTTTTAATTGGTTAAATTGTTGCTACTGTTCTCTCTGCCTCTGTTCTTTTCTCTCTCTCTTCCACCCCTCCCACCTCCCCTCTTTCTTCCCCCTCTCCTCTTTCACTCTCAAACCCGACCAGTGCCGTCAGATCGCCGCCTCCCATGAGTCATGGATCTGTCCGAGGTTTCTGCCTGTTAAAAGGAAGTTTTTCCTCGCCGCTGTCGCCAAAGTGCTTGCTTATGGGGGAATTGTTTCAATTGTCAGATGTAAATATAATTATTGAGTGTGGTCTAGACCTACTCTATATGTAAAGTGTCTTGAGGCAACTTTGTTGTGAATTGGCGCTATAT
>JAJHUR010101897.1:0-17163 GCA_027495735.1 Lutjanus campechanus | reverse complement strand
TCGTCTCCTCCTCTGTCTGTCTCTATCACAGACTGTATATAAAAGGTCTCTATCTCAGCCGGTCTGTCGATCTTTTGTCATTAAAGTGGACACAAAGAGAGCAGGAGGGAGGAGTGGGGTGAGATAAGACAGGGGAGGGAGGAGGGACACGAGTCTCTGACATTTCCGGAGATTATGTGTCCGCTTAATCTGCTGGCGGCTCACGTTAGCGCGCTCACCTGATACACAAACACAAACAAACACAGGCGTGTGTTTCTAAACTCCTGAGGACCCTGAATGCAGCACTGGAGGGTAACCTGGGGTGGAAGTAACTAATTACAAATACTCAAATCGCTGTCATTAATTTGGACACATTTGGAGTAAGGATGTTAACGATTAATCATTTCTCGATTAATCAATAGCCATTTGTTAAATAAGGAAACTTAAACTTAAACTTAAAGCGAGAAAAAAATAACTGCATGTTTTCATTTGTGGGCCTTTAAAACAAATTATAGCATCAACTAGTTTCATCATCCATTTTTAAACGCAGCTGCGTCTCTTATGTGTGTGATCATTTTTCAGCTCCACTTAGAGTCAGCATTCGACAAAAACTCCCCAAATTTGCACATCACACCAACAACAAAGCTCAGAAGAAAGCAACTGAGGGTTTAATCTGTGAAAATCACAAGCAAACATTTTTAGCTGCTGGTCAACAGGGGTGAGATCGACTATTTTTGGTATTTCAGTGCATTCCCATGACTGCTTTGTGCTACTTTAATATATTAAGTCCACAGTTTGTCTTTTACAAACTCTCTAAATCCACACTGTCTGAGAGTATCATGTGTTTCCTCCATTGGCTTGTTCTAATTCTTCATTTGAGGCTCTAAAATGTTTAAATATTTATGCCCAAGACTTCACTTTCACATGGCTGCACCAGCACTTTAGCATAATTTTATACACGTTTCCCCCCAAAAAAAACCTTGACATATCTGGCATCTTTGGAAACTTTGGGATTTCCACTTGAATTTTAAATGCGACTTTCTTTCTTAACTGCACAGCGTGAGTTTATAATAACTGGCACACTGAGGTCAGTGGAAAACGTCCCGACTCTCATTATGTAAAAGTCAAATTAAAAAAGCACACTCGCACAAAAACCCTCTGACATTCAGACTTAGCTTTTGGCAGCATTGTCGCCAAATAAATACAGACCCGTCAGACCTGTAAATCATTTGATTGCTTCGATGAATGTGTGTGTCAGAGTGTGTGTGAGTGTGAAAACGGCTCTCCGGTGCCAGCAAAAGTGTTGTTCGATGACTCTGCTCTCAGTCTGTCATTGTCAGCCAGCAGCAGACGGTTAATGAAGGCAGCTCCGCTCGCCACATGGTGCCGTGACATGTGGTAACATATTCTCTCTGTTCCTCACCTCTCCGTCCCACTTCTGCTCTGCTGTCACCTCCTCTCCTTGTCCTCACTTAATGCCTCCTCTCTTTCTCTTCCTTCTGCAATAATTTACAGATATAACTCTTATTTTCCCCCCCCTTGTCTGCCACATTGACTCAAATACCACTTCATCAACCCCACTGTCATGTTCCAAATATGCGTTTATCACTGGATCATGAACTGGATGTTACGTTTGTTTGTTACTTTCAGCGAATTGTCAATATTTGGGCTGTTTTAGTCAAGTTTGCAGCCATAATACTAACACTTAAGTGGCTGGATGTTACAACCATTCATCCATTACTTCGTATGGCTTTTGAACTGTTTATTTAATTACCTTTAACAAATTAAAAGACACTGAAAAACAGACAAAAAAGAAAGTAAAAACAAAACAAATATAAAATATTGTTTGTGTATCAATTAATCAATTCAAATCAAGAAACTGTTCACAACATATAAACACTAAATCAACTCTTCAGCCACACTTTCAACTTTTTATTAAGTTTATCTAATTACTTTTAGCTAATGATGGCAACTGTTTCAGCAGCTTTCATTACTTTTAGCTAACAATTTCAACAGTTACTTTTAGCGAGTTATTTCAGCAACTTATCAGTTACTTTCAGGTAACTATTTCAATATTTCTAGCGAACTATATCGACTTCTCAGCTGGCTTGCTAATTTTTCAAACACTCTCAAATGCACAAAGTTCATTTGGGCAGCTTAGGGCTCCTGTAAAAAAAAAAATCTGCAAATTTTTTAATTGGTAATGCTTTTTGGCTCTTGTGTTTATTTTCCTGCATTACACAAATATTGGATCCATTTTTTTTCTGAGTCAATAGTTGAGTTTTGTTGAATTCATTAGTTGATGTACTGTAACTGCAGAAATAAACGATAGGTCTGTGTGTGCACACTGAGTCAATAGTTTAAGTTCTTTTCTCTGTTTTCACTCAATAATTAGCTCCTCTGCTAATAAAGTCTGTATGAATTTGAATTTCATTAATTATACTTCAAGCTTTAAGTGTAAATAAAGACTCTTTAACTGAGTACTCGACACTGAACGCCTTTTGCATTTTTTATAGGTTCAGGTTTACAGAGGGCCCCAAATCCCACATAACGTCCTCCCTTGGTGGGTAATTAAACCCGTAAACACTCACCCATCTCTCTCTGTTCCTGATCCAGGTACATGTCTGATTCTGGGCTGCATGATCTACCCGGACGGCTGGGACAGCGACGAGGTGAAGCGGATGTGCGGCGAGCAGACGGACAAGTACACGCTGGGCGCCTGCTCGGTGCGCTGGGCCTACATCCTCGCCATCATGGGCATCATGGACGCTCTCATCCTGTCCTTCCTGGCCTTCGTCCTGGGAAACCGTCAGGACAGTCTGATGTCTGAGGAGCTGCTGGGAGACAGTAAGAGGATCTAATACCTTCATTAGACTGTTGAGGAAGAGGAAAACAATCGAATTAAGTGAAATCTTAATAGTACAACACATACTGATATTTTAAACAATGATGTGTTTCTGTCCACATGATTTTGTCCATAATTCTGCAATGTATAAGGGCTATTTTCACAATCATGTGTTCAATTGTTGTTTTGACTTTCAGAAAAATAAGGACAAAAGTGACATTCAAAATGTGATTTTCATCTAAGGAACATTTAAAGAACCTTAGGGTTTCTGATAGACTGAGAAAAGCTGCAGTAATGGTGGAACTTGATCACCGGATCAATCAGAAGGGCCAAGAGACTAAAAAATAAATTACCCCAAATTATGTATTTTGCCGATTTTTTAAAATCAAATATTTACCTTTTATTGTGAAACACTAGATAGTTTTACCACTTTAGGCCACAAAAACTGTCTGTTCAGACAGGAAGCTGCTCTTTTATATCGGTCTCTCTGGACCAACCAAACTCCTTTGACAAAAACTGTAATTTTATTTTACAGGATACAGGAGTTGCTGGACTACTGCTGTCTCAACTGGTTAGTTTGTTTGAGTAACTGTGTTACTTTGGTGAATTAGAAATAATAATATAATACTACATAATAACACAAACAAACTAACAGAGTGAGGCAGCAGTCGACCAGCAACTCCCGTATTCCACGAGGTAAAATGACTGTTTTTGTCAATGGAGTCTGGTTGAGTGAGACATACTAAAATACATTTTTCTGCTGATTTGAGAAACTCTTATACAAACCATCATGTCACATCATGTCTCCTTTTCAAAAGGGAAACACCAAAAGAGTACCTGCACACTTTTTACTCTCCCAGACCCATTTCTGTGTGAGCTATGGAGCATTTTAACTGAGACAGTGTGGTGGTATACAATAAAAAAACAAAACAAAAGGTGTAGTGCAATTACACCTGAAATTAGATCCAGGCTATTTTCAAAACAAAACAAAGCAAGTGGCACTAAACTTATTTAAAAAATCTATCTGAACGCTGGACTGACTGTCTGCTCTGTGTGTGTGAATATGAAGCCAAACCAGCCAAGATTTTATTCCACTTTTGGCTCGAGGAGCGTTTTATAATTCTTTTAAATCATGAGGCTCAAGTCCATGCAAAGTCAAAGTGAGCTACAAGTCTCTCTCTTTTTTTTTGGAGTTGTGACTCTTCTCTCGTGCTTAATTGGCCTTTACATTAGAGCTCAATACAAGAATGAGACAGTGCACCAACTGATTCCTGCTGCCATAACACACATCCCACTGCCAGCTGGCTACAGCTACATATTTAAGCTAACAGCTACTAACTCCAGGTACATATTTAACTAACCAACACCTATCAAGTTACATATTTAAGATAACTGGCTTCTAACTCTGGCTACATATCTAAGCTAACCAGCTACTAATTTCAGGTACATTTTTAAGCTAACTGACAACAAACAAGCTAACTGTCAGCTATCCAGCTACATATTTAAGGTAACAGCTCCTAACCTCAGGTACATATTTAACTAACCACCAGCTATCAAGTTACATTATTTAAGATAACTGGCTATTAACTCTGGCTACATTTTTAAGCTTACCAACTAGTAACTCCAGCTACATATTCAGGCTAACCATCTACTAACTCTAGCTACATGTTTGAGCTAGCCACTAGCCATCCAGCTACATATTTAAGCTAACTGCCAATTATTCAGCTACATATTTAAACCATCTGCTCGCTATCCAGCTACATATTTAGGCTAATCGGCTTCTAACTCCAGCCACATACACAAGCTAACCAGCTAACTCTGGCTACATATTTAAGCTAACTGTCTACTACCTCCAGCTAAGTTAACCTGTTACTAACTCCAGTGACATAGTCAAGCTAAACAGCTACTAAGTCCTGCTATATACTGTTTAAGCAAACCACCACCTATGCAGCTACATGTTTAAGCTAACCAGTTACTATCCCCATTTATGCTAACTGGCTACTAATTCCAGTTACATATTTAGGTTAACCAGCTAACTCCAGCTACATATCTATAAGCTAACTGGCTACTAACTCCAACTACTTATTTAAGCTAACCGCCAGCTGTGCAGCTACATGTTTAAGCTAACTGACATGTAACTTTTTTCACCACATTTGTCTCCATTTCAAAAAGGGAAAAACAAAAATATAATGATAAATATAATAGAATGTTTTCACTTTCACAGAAACAGTTAGTTACAGAACAAAAATAAATAAAAGCCATTGCGCCTGAAATGAGACGCAGGCTAATAAAAACAAAAAAACAAAAACAAAACAAAAGCAAGTGCCACTAAACTTATTAAATAATGTGTTTAAACCCTGGTGTGACTGTATGCAGCCTAGATTTTATTCCACTTTTGGCTTTGGGAGCATATTATAAGACCTTTAAATCATAAGGTTCAAGTCCAAGCAAAGTCAAAGTGAACTATGAGTCCTTTTTTTTTGTCTGAAGATGTTAAATTCACACCTTAAATTAAAGCTCAGATTCCTGCTGCCGTACACCGCACATCCCACCGCCAGCTCGAAATTAGAAACATACCTCCAAGATTTCCTTTGCATAATTTGCTCAAGTTATTCATTTGCATACATCAGATTAATTCTCTATATACCACCTGCCCGGCTGCTTTTTTTTTTTTTTTTTTTTCTCCACTTTTCTCACCAAATTAGGTTTTTTTCCTGTCTTGATTGGGTGATTTGACAACTGCACCCGGACCCAAAGAGAATGATTTAAGCAGCAAAGAGGAGGAGGAGGAGGAAGAGGAGAATACAGATGAAGGAAGGACGGAGATGAAAAGCAATCAGAGAGCGAGACACAGAGAGGGAGAAAGATGGGTGACTGAGAGGAAGAATGCACCAATAGCGAGGGTTAATTGAAGCCTGGGGACGCTGGACAGAGTCATGAATTACTAATGGCTGTTTACACAGCTTGCTGCCAGCCTGTCTAAATGAATCACAGCCACCCTATCAGCCGGGACACAGTCGCCTGTTAGCTCGTGTAAGCAGAAAGACTGGGAGGAAGAAGCCATTATCAACCAGAGAAGACCGGAGAGGAAGGACAAGACAGAGGGAGAGGGGGATAATGAGGCGAGGAGGAAGAGGAGGAGGCGGATGTATGTGAAATATGAGAATGAAGGTGAAAAGTGGGGGGGATTCATCAAACGGCAGATGAAGTCTAAACGAGGTGTTTTCTTATCTTGTCACTCAGGAGGATGGATGGTGACACTTGTGACACGAGTTAGAAACATCCAGAGGGGTGTGTTTTTATTTAATTCACACAGCTGTAGTTGTTCTTTTAAAGAACACGTTTGATGTGATGCTGCCACCTGCTGGTCAGGAAGTGTCAGAGCACTGAACCGGTTTATTTCTTCTTCTTTTATCCAACAGAGAGCGGCAACAACGCCATATAACATCCGGTACTGGAGAACCATTCATACACTCACAGGTAAGAGTCATATCTGAGAGTAACTAAAGATTAGAGTACTGAAAATCTGTACTCAAGTACTGTTACATTGCTAAAATATTACTCAGTTACAAGTAAAAATACTGGTGTTGGAAAAATACTTCAGTAAAAGTACAAAGTATTCATCAAAAAAACTACTCAGAGTATTAGTTACTTTAAACCAGTGATGTTTTGCTTTACCAGTAGTTAAAACACTACTGCCACAGATTGATTGATTACTGGTTAAATTCTTAACACAAAATCAATTAAAGATCAATCATTAACATCCTGTTTTTGTTTTGTTTTGTTTTCCTGGTTTTCATTGGCTTGTTTGCTATCAAATCACCTTATTGGCTACAAAAATGCAGATAAAAGGTCTGGTTATTAATTAAAATTGTACTCAGTACTCAGCTATGATTTTAAAAGTAACTAAGTAGATTACATGGTAGAATAATTACTTAAGTACAAGTAAAAGTACAAACCTGAAAATCTACTCATAAAAGTACAAGTGCGCCAAAAAACTACTTAATTACAGTCATTTGAGTATTTGTAATTAATTACTTCCACCCCTGGTAATGGTTCCACCCAGAACCCACTCTGGAGCTTCTATCCAGAACCTTTCCACCTTCTAAGGGTGCCAACACGACCCCTTTCAGAGGGTTGTACCTAGAACCCACCATAAAGGGTTATACCTACAACCATCTGTGAAAGGTCCCCCCTCCTTTCTGGGGGTTCTATCCAGAACCTTTTAACGTTCAATGCTTGCCAACAAGAACCCACCCAGGGGGTTCTAATGAGAAATGTTTTATATTCCAAGGGTTTCATCTTGAACCCACGAAAGGGATTCTACGAGGAACCCTCCTACATTCCAAAGGTTTTTTATCTGAAACCCACCCAGGAGGTTCTATGGGAACAAAGAACCCTCGACAAAAGAGTTCTTCAAGGATTTAAATAGTCTGTCTTCAAAGATTATTGAAATCATTGAGGAACCTCTTTTTTTCTAAGAAGGATTCTTCGTATGAAAAGTCTTTTTAATGGAACCCTTAGTCTTACAAGAACCCTTGACAAACCTTTTCTTTTTAAAGAAAAAAAGGAGCAAGAAGCAAATGGTTGTGAGTAGAACCTCAGCCCTTCAGAAAGAACCCTTTAGAACCCTACTTTCTAAGAGTGTAGCCAACAAGTGGGTTCGACTGAGAACCCTTTTATATTCCAAGGGGTTCATCTAGAACCCACCCAGCTGATTTTACCAAGAACCCCTTTCATCGACCACAAAGGGGGTTTGACCAAGAACCTTTCTATATTCCAAATATTCCAGGGGTTTCATCTAGAACCCATCCAAGGGGATCTAAAAAATACATTTTTTTTACGGTTTCTCCTCTGTTTTGTGTTCTGAAGGTTCTACAAAGAACCAGATTATATTTTCCACATTATATTTAAACATACAATGAATAAAACATGGATAAACATTTGAATATTTGAGGTTGAGGATCTTTTAACAGTTTAAATCCTTAAAGAACTCAAGTTCATGTAAAAGTCTCAGTGTCTTTAAATGTTCTCTCGTCAGTCCAAACATGTTCAGAGCTTTATTTTCTTTTTCTCTTTCTTAGTACAGATACAACCGTCTGCTATCTACGCAATCTGTCATAATCAATACAAAACAGAGTAGTAATCACAATAATGATATTCATCATCAAGTAAATATCATCATCATGTAATGACTTGTTTATTTAAATTTTTTTTAAACCTGTTTTACATAAACGACTCCATAAAACATTAAAACTAACCAACAGTAATAATCAATCCAGTGATTATAATCAATAATTAACATATTAAAATATATTTATTCTTTATCGACAGCTGCCCTCAGTAATTTGAATGTTTGTATTGTTTAATTCGGTTTAGTTGATTTAGCCGATGCTTTATTAATGAATTTTAATCCGGTAATTAACAGGGAGACGTCTGAAGAGTCAACACTGTCTCTGTACGACATCAACAGAGATGCTTCTGCACCATTTAATTTTCAATAAATGAATAATAAGTGTATTTATTCTTAAAAACGTAGAAGTTGATTTGTACAATAATTGGTTGGGGTGGGAGTGAGTACACCCACCTACTCAGCAACACAAGATTAATGTCTTGTAAATCTATTAAAGCCCATTTCTGCAAGTATGATGAAACAAAATGATTCTTTAAGTCATTACAACGACAGAATTTTTAAAAATAATTACTTACTATCTCAAAATAATCATTATTTTAAGGTAGGTGGTCATTATTTTGAGATATTAACTCATTATTTTGAGATAAAAACTCACTGCTCCCTCTTTAGATGATCTGTAGTTACAGCTGCTGTGCCTCGTACGTAAATGCGCACAGTGTCTGTCTGTTATTATGATTATTATAATTTTGATAAAGTCTGTCATTTTTATGATTTTGGACATTCCCCACTATTCTTTTTAGATAAATTCAAACAGATTCTACTTTATTTTTCTTGTCGCCTGCAGGTCCTGCTGCCTAGACGTGATGTTACATCAGGGTCCGGCCTCCCTCTTGGCTGGGATGCAGAGCTGACGTGTTGGGAAAGAACAGATCGAAGAAGAAGAAGAAGGAAAAGAAGAAGAAGAAGAGGTGGAGGTCTGGAAGAGGCCACACAACCGCGGTGAAGACCAGGACGCTCTGAAAGCTCCCTCTGTAAAATAGCCTTCTCGTTCATCTCAAACTGCTTATTTTTGCAGGATGGATTCTACAAAAAGACGTTTTTACCTGTGTTGGTATGTCACTGCGTCATGTCACCCCGAGCTGTTCAAACTGAAACGTTCTCCCCCCTCTGTGGATGTGAGGAAGGCTGAAAAATAAAACTCTTCATGTGGTAATTCAGCTCCAGGACACTGTTTGGACAAACACCACCGAGCGACGGCCGCTCAAATCGAATTAAATCAGAACAAATTATCCAGACTTTGACTGACACAAATAAGGACTTAACAGACTTGAGGTCAAAGCTGTCAGATCTTCTTTCTTATCAAGACAACAAACTCCGTGCAAAGGACTTCGGCTTTGACACTGTTTGACCTTTTCGTTTTAAAGGAGAGAGGTGTCAGCAAAGTGAGGACTGAAGAAAATTATAGGACGGACAAACAAACAGAAAGAACAGTGTTTTGTTATAATTAAATGTTTGATGTGATAGAATCAAAGGTAGTAATTAGAGGTTTTGCTGGTGACAACTTTGCAAAAAATACGACTAAATAAGAGAAAACATAAATTGTATCAAGTCTATAATCTGTGTATAGCTAAATGTTGAATATGTCCCTGTACTTTGTCTTGACTTTGAAATGTACACTTTGAAATGTCAAGCTATTGGACCATCATTAGTGTGTGCCATACAGTATCTTGTAATCTGACAGTATTGTGGAGTACTAAAAGGGCTTAAGAAAAGCTAAACTGGACACTAATTAAGACTGAACAAGTCGACTCTTTGTTGTGTCTTTTAGTTTCCTGTCGTTCTTCGCTGTCTTCAAGCTAAAAGAGCTAACGTTAGCTAGTCAAACACATGAAGAGTGAGTCTAGCTGACATTCTTGTTACTATGACGGAACAAAAAAATCTTTCTAATCTTTCTAAGGCAAAAAGTTTGGGAATTTGGGGATGCTTATTTGCCTTCTGGTGGCGAGCTAGCAGCCAGTTAACGTTAGCTGAACTAAAGTTAACCTTCTTCAAGCCAAAAGAGCTAACGTTAGCTAGTTACACATGAGGTGTGAGTCTAACTGACAGTAAAACTTTTATTGTTACTATGATGGAACAAAGGAGAATTTTTTTAAGGCAAAAAGTTTGTGAAATTTTGGGAAATATGCTTGTTTGCCTTTTGGTTGAGAGTTAGCACTACAGGAAGACTGATTAACTATCTGACCAGCTAGCTAGCTGCTGGTTAATATTAGCTTAACTTAAACCTACTTCAAGGAGTTTTTAACTTGTTATGAAACAGTCTGTATTTAACACTGATGCCTTTATATGACCTATGTAAGCAAAAAAAGACCATCTGTGATAAGATTTGCTGTTTCTATATCGTTATTCTTTGCCTGTGTTTACATTTTTCCACGCAAAGATACAGTGACGTTAGCCAGTTAAAAATAAGACGCAGATTTTTATGTGAATAATTTCATTTTTAGCGTCATACTTGGTGGTTATTATGGTGGAAACATAATCATTTTTGTCCACAGTGGGGCTCCAAAATGAACAAAATATTAAAGTTCATTGTAGTAGCTTTAAGCTAGCACTCAAACACGACTGGAGGTAGTGAAACAGCTAGCTTAACTGCTTAAACCAACCTTTAAGCACCTCTAGAAAAAACTCACCAATTAACATATTATATTTGTTACAAAAACTAAAGTGTAAAAACAACAATTAGCGATTAGCTAATTGTAAAAGCACTTAGTTTCCCTTAAATATTCATCTAAGGATGCTTAGTTGAGTTGCATAACATCCCAATAAGGAAGCTGTCCATTTTGGAGAAGCTAGCTAACACAGCTAAGCTAGCTACCTAAGTGGCTTTATGCAACGCTTCTAAATGAACCCCTGAGGGAAATATTTTGCTTTAGGGACAAACTTATCTTTATGCAATGTTGTCAGGCAACTGGACTGGCTCATTGTGGACCAAGGGGCCAAAGAAATAACGTTTGTCTGGCACATACTGTAGCTAACGTAAGGTTAACCCCTGTAAAGCATCAAATTGTTGCTTTTACACTTCGGTTTTTGAACAGATTAAACAAACATGATGTTACATATCCATTTGTGAGTTTAAGAGGTGCTGGTATACAGTTGTTTACCCTTATTTCCATTAGTGTTAGCTACGCTAACCGGCTAATGCAGTGGGATAAACAAGAGAGCAGTAAGATCCACTCACCTAGCTAGCGATAACTCTTAAAGCTAGTAAGTGTACTTCTCAAAATGTCAAACTATTCCTTGAACACCATTTTTTAAAATAAAGTAGGATAGTTTCAAGTGTCACACAGCAACATTATTCTCGTGAACGTGCCTCCTTTGATATGATCCCTGTCACTTTAGGTGTCGGACTAAAGGAGTCGTGAGTGTTTGTCTAACAAAGCTAAAACACAGACTGTTGCTCCAACAGAACCTAAAGGACTCATCGTGCTCTCCCGCCCCATCATCAAGTCACATTCCTGATCCTGAAGGTGTAGGTGGTGTTTTTCTTTCTCCCAGCTTGTGACGAGACAGTGGTGAAATGTTGAATCCTTTGCTGTACGGGTCTGTTCAGAAGAATTCTAATATGGAAACAAAGTGTGAGACATAATAAAAAAATGACATACAAAACAAATATATTAATGGATTTGTGCACTTGCTTCAGCTTAAAGGGCTAAAATTATTTTTGATTTAAATCACATGAAGGATAAACATTCACAAAGTCCAAACGAAAGCCTGTTTGGTCTGGGACTTTGGTTTTGCACGACTTAATAATAATGTTTTTGGTTGGACTGTTCACACGTGGCATATTAAACATGCAAAAAAAAAGGTTGGGAATTGGGATTTAAAGGAAGAATATTTTTTAAATTTTGCACATTGAGAATGAAGTTGAACCTTCAGGTTAAGACCAGGCATAAAGTTAAAGGATTTAAAGGAGGAATATATTTTAAATTTTTAAATATATTTACTCATACTGACTTAAGGTACAACAGTTAATAATCCCAATGTTAGTTTAGGAATTATAAAAGAATAATAAAGATCAAGTGCAGCTTCCACTCCTCCTGCTATTTTTCTTTGGAAATAAGTTGTGATTTACCTTTAAAATGCTTCATATTTAACTGATTTGGAGAAAAATCTACCAGCACAGGACATTTAAGTTTCTTCAGTTATCTTCATTAATTATTTAAATATCGTCAACTATTTCAGGTGAGACCGTGGTAAAATCTGAATGGATCAAACCCTTATAAAATACATGCTATAACCCTAATTCCAAAAAAGTTGTGACATTGTGACAACAGAGACCCCGAACTGTTTAGTACCTGAATTTGTCTTGTCACTGTCTTGCCGAAATAAGCAGGAACATCCCTGGAAAAGACGTCTGGACGGCAACACACGTTGCTCTGTTGCCTTTATCAGTTTGAACATGAAACATCTTGTCTTTGTATTCAATTGAATATAGTTTAAAAAGTTTTTGCAAATCGTTGTGTTCTGTTTTTATTCATGTTTTTACAGAACATCCCGACTGTTTTGGAACCAGTGTTGTAGATTAAAAAGACAGAACAGTGTTTGTTGGAAGAGTTTCACAAATGATTCTGACAAATAAGCTTTTAATTGAAAAATTTGCATCCCAGTATTTACTGTTCTGGAACATAATTGAGGAGCTTTTCACAGCGACGTAGAGGTGCTGAAGCTGCTGCCAAATGCTGTGTTTGATGCTTGTCCTCATTAGAGTGAAGGGCAGAGCGGCGTCGTAATCATCAAGGACCCGGTGGATTGACCAGCGCCGGCCAAGATGTAAATATCAGCTTTAACATGCACGCGGGCTTCCTGGATCAAAGGCCTCCGGAGGAGCGCGAGGCCATCTGCTCGCGCGAATCCTAACAGCCTGCAGGGGGACCGAGGAGGAACCACAGGCTCTTTGTTACAGGAGGCTACAAAGGTGTCAGTAATTTTCTATAATCGGCTCCAGGAGGCAACAAAACTGATGGTAGTTAAAAATAAGGAGACAAGTTTTCTGTTGTTATATTCTGAACACGAGTGAGACAGAAAATGTCAGGATTAGACGGAGGGTGTTAGCAGGGAAAAGGCCATGTTGTCACCCAAATTAAAAGATGCTTTCCTCTGTATGGTGGCTAATTTTGGACATCTCGTCTCAGACTCGTCATTTTAAGTTTTACTTTGAGCTGAAATGTGTGCTAAAGTTAGCATTTAGCTTCCTGGTAGACAGTCATCCCTAAAGCCACACTGCAACTAGAGTATTATTGAATAATCTCTCAAAAAACGGTCGATTATAATTATTAAAGTTATCGAATAATCAGTCTGTGGCGATTAATTTATTGTAATCTTTATTTGCATAAGACAAATAATATTTTATTTTTAAAATAGCTCGTAGTCAGTCTAACAATATATTTAAATTCCTCAGCACACGTTAACCATCGATGGTGGAAACCAGCTCTCCCCACGCGGCTCTGGTGTCATGGCGGCCAGTCTGAGATCAGTAAGACGGACAGATTTTTAAAAAATGAAGTTAATAAAAAACAAAAAACAAAAACAAAAAAAAGAAATGTCAGTATATTTTCTATCTTAAGGGGTCTCTGGCTGAGAGAAAACCTGAACTCTGAACTACAAAAATGTTTTAAAATGTCTTTTGTCCAAACCAAAGTCCTCAAAACTCACAATTACAGAGAAATTTGGGGCTTCCGCATTAAAAAATTACTATTTGTTTCCAAAATAGACCAAGTTTAAGCTCTGATGTGGTTATCTGAGGTGCAACCTTGACCATTTTATATAAAGTGTCCGTGTGCTTCACACTTTCTAGTTCAGGTTTTTCCAACATTAACTGTCAGATGTTATTAAAATTCTTCCTCCTGCTCTCCTCTCTCTTCTCAGTAACGTTCCCTTTACTCTGATGCATATTTATATAGTGAAACAACTTTCCAAAGGTGTTGTTTTTTGGGGCATTTTTGCCTTTATTTGATAGTGACAGCTGAAGATATGACAGGAGGGAGGGTAGAGAGAGAAGGGACGACATGCAGCAAATGGGGCTGCAGGCGAGAGTCGAACCTGCAGAGGACCAACAGTCCGAGGACATGGACCCCGATCGTCTTTCTTATTAAATGAAGAGTGGGACAGTGTGCAGGATTTAGTGGCACCTAGTGGTGAGGTTGTAGATTTCTTACCGTCTTCTTTTTCTTTCAGTCCAAAACCCAAAGATATAAAACAGAAAGGCAGTAGTTAAAGGCATAGTTCAGATTTTTCTAAGTGAGGTTGTTTAGGGTACTTAGCGATAATCTTAAAGTGACTTATTTACTAAAATAGACTCTTTACTGTGGTTATTTCATGACCTGGCGTAGGCAGACTAATTCAGTGTCAGTATATTCATTAAAATTTCTCTTCCAGTTCTTTTCTTTCTGGTTAATATTCCCTTTACTTTAGTGTATCCTCATACTGTACATTCATGTAATTTAATCGGTAAGATGCACTGCGCTCTCAGTCCAAATTCTTCCTTTGAATTAGCATCAACATTAAAACATTTTGACCATAAATGGTCTTTCTGCCTCCTTCTTAGTCATTAAGTCTGTGAGAAACAATAGAGGAATTCAGAATGAGATATCGGCTGTGTGCGGGTGTGTTCCTGCCTTTTGTGCACGTTGTTGTTTCACAGATTTATGGATATTCATGTGCCTACTAATTAACCGTAAGCGTTTTGGATATCAGCTGCAGATTTGCTGTTACCAAACACCACCTCTCGCAGGTTTCTCTCTGCAGCAGAAGCTTTTTGTCGTCCTTGAACGTTTTCCCCCCTCGTCGTCTCTCCTGAAGGCACGATGTTTGTGTGCACAAATTCTCCCAGAGACACATTATCACGACAAGTTGTATAAAACTGTCATTACAGTGATTTATTATAATGAACCATGAAAATAGCCAACCAGTGCAGTGTCTGTGAGTCTCTCCCCTCCACACAAACATACACTCACACACACAAATAATAAAAAAAGACAAAAAGGTAGAAGAGTCCAGAGAGAGAGGGAGGAAGAAGAAGAAAAAAAATAATAAAATAAAAATAATGCTACAGTCACAAAAACATTCAGCTTTGCCAAGAAGAGCGTTCATATGTACAACCATATTTCAAAATGGGGATGGGAGCGAATTGTACAAGCATAGAAAAGAAAAGAAGCGAATATTTACAATCTGTTCCTGGTGAAAGCTGGAGTAACCACCTATACATTAAATTACACTTTCTACAAATAACCATTGATATTCAAAAATAAACCGCTAACGTCCTACCTGTGGGGGCAAGACCACTCCGCCTACCTCAGAAGACTACGAGCACTCGGTACACGAAATCTCACACACGCACACACACTTTTCTCTCACACACACACGCACACGCGCACGCATACACACATGAGTGCAGCCTCCCAGAAACGGGTCTTTTCTGAATCTGCAGCGGTGAACAGATATTTGTTGTTAGACAGAGGAATAAAAAAAATAATTGTGTTTTTTTCTCTATACAAAAAGCTTTCTCTTCGCTATAATGAGCCGCTAGATTAAAACAAATAAATGGTGTAAAGAGAGCCGACAACAGACGAGAGAGAAGAGGAATAACTGACAAAGGAGGAAGAGGAGGGAGGAGGGAGGAGGAAGGAGGAGGAGGAGGAGGAGGGGGAGGGGGGGGAGGGGGGTAGGCTGGAATGTCCATAGATAAACAAAGTGCGGGGCGTTACAACGGGAGTCCAAACAAGACACAGAACAGAGAACTTCCGTCTCCGTCACAGGAAGGTTTTATAAAAACAAAAGGAGGCCAGAGAGAGGAGGCGATGAGCACCGGGTGGGTGGGGAGCGTCCATCTTCGTTTGATACAGTTTGTCTTGAAGATCGTCTCACTGTCCGTTTTTTTTTTTTTTCTAAAATTTTTCTGTCCTGGTTTTTCTTTTTTTTTCTTTTTTTATTTAAAAAGTGTCATTTAATATCCCACAATCAGCTGTTTTTCCACTGGCCATGTGTTCAGGTACATAGAAAACGTATCTACAGCTTATATGGTACACGCCCCTCTCAGGGTGAGTTCTCAGGGGCTGCCGGGGGGGGGAGGGGACCGACAGCAGCGAGGGGAGGGGCCGTCAGTGCCACCCCGTGCTCAGGTAGCCCGAGCTGTGGAAGGCGGTCGAGGACGCCGGAGCTCCACGGGTCCCAGAGGGCATCTGGGAGGCGGTGGCAGCGGCGGCCTGGCCTTGTTGAGTCTGTTGAGGAGGGGGAGGGGGAGGTGGAGGCAGTCCGGTCTGCTGGAGGGGAGGAGGGTACGTGGATGGAGGAAAGCCCCCTAAGTTCTGAAAGTGGTGGGCCTGCATGGGGGCGTTGGTTGAGGGAGCCGGGGGAGGCGGAGGAGGTGGCGGAGGCGGGGTGAGCGACAGCAGGTTGCTGCCGGCGGGAGGCGGCTGCTGCTGAGGCTGCTGGGAGGTCTGGCCCTGTGGGGGAGGAGGCGGTGGAGGGGCAGTGGTCAGCATGAGCTGGTGCTGCTGGATGGGAGGGGGCTGCAGGTGCAGCAGGGTGGGGCCCGGCATAGGGTGCGGGGGTGGAGGAGGAGGTGGCGGTGGAGCGGCGGAGCTCTGATAGTGCACGCTGTGGGGTAGAGTCTGCATCATGGGCTGAGAGCCCGGAGGGTACGGCGGCGTGACGGCAGGTTTGAACCCGGGGAAAGGTCCGGCAGGTGAGGGGCTCTGGGTGGGGAAGTACGCCGTGGAGACCGGTGGTGCTGGTGGAGGAGGGGGAGGTGGTGGTGGAGCACTCTGGGTGTTATACTGAGGGAAAGGGGCGGGGCCAGTCTGAGCCTGAGGCTGCGGTTGGTTCTGAGGCTGAGAGGAGAACAGCGCCCTCTGGCTGCGGTAGGGAGAGCCCTGAGGCTGAGGTTTCGGGGAGTGAAGGAGGGAGGGTCCGGGGTAATGCACCGGAGAGGAGGGTAACGGGGTCGGGTGCAGCTTCGTGGGGGTCAGAGGAGCCTGTTTGGGTCCTGCAGGCTTGCTCGCCGGCTGGCTGGTTGGGTTTGGCGTCCGAGGCTGACCGTCGCCGTCTTCCTCCTTCGCCGGTCGACTGGGAGGCTGAGCGAGAGGACCAGGAGAGCACGGCTGAGAGGAGGAGAGAGGAGAAGTTAAACACTGATGATGGGATCAATCGA
>JAJHUR010101896.1:0-19993 GCA_027495735.1 Lutjanus campechanus | reverse complement strand
CTTTTGTTTCTACTGTGCTTTACTTTTATATTTCTGCCATCCTTTTACTTTTACTCCCCACATCTGAACACAGATATCTGCTTTCACCTCCTTACATTTTCCAAACTTGTTACTGAACTATTAATGCATTTAAGGGGAATTATTGATTAGTTTTATTTTGCATCATTGTGCGCCGCTTTCCTAACATCAAGATTGATTTCAACCCAAATGGATGGAACAATAACCCTTTGAAGAGATTAGATTCCTTGGTGTATCTATCAGTGCATATCAAACACAACAGACATAACAAGATGAAAAATGAGGTAAAAGATTTAACAAGACACAAAAACAACATCAAAGACACAACAAGATTAAAAAATGACTTAAACATAAGACGAAAAGATGTAACAAGACAAAAAAACAGGTAAAAGATGTAAGAATAGAAAAAAGAGGGAAGCATTTGAAAAATGACATAAAAGATGCAACAAGACAAAAACACAGTAGACGAAACAAAATTAAAAACTGACAAGATGAAAAAGACATAACTGTGTAAAAGATGCAACAAGATGAAAAAACATGTGAAAAAAAAATACAACAAGACACAAAGCTGCATCGAGATGAAAAACAATGTAGAAGATACAACAGGACAAAAAAACAACATAAAACACAGAAGAAAAAAAGATGTAACAAGACGAGAAACAAGGTAAAAGACGTACCAATACAAAAAAAGAGGGGACAAGATGAAAAACAATGTAAAAGACACAACGAGACTAAAACAAAAAATGCATTATAGATGAAACAAGATTAAAAAAAAAGAAACCTAACAAAAAGAAAAAGACCTAAAAACACTACAAAGTACATAAAAGACGTTACAAGACAAAAGAGACAGAGAGGGAGACTCTCTTGTGGTCTTGTGGAGAACAGGTGAGGTTCAGTCATCTTTGCACAGAAACAGTCAGTAGAAATGTCCTTCAGAGGACGACTTTTTACTTCGGTACTAGTCTGTACTTTTTTGTGGACCTTTACTCAGTCGAATCAGTACTACTACTTTTACCAGTCTTTTTTTTTACACAAGTATCTGTACAGAAGGTGTGTATCATCATTTTAAAAACGATACTCAGCCCTAATAGATACAGTGTCCTTTAGTTACACATGATGAGCCACTTCACAAATATGTTGGTGAAAACTTGATTCTTCTTGGAACTCCAGTTGATTCCGGGGCCTGCCCTCTTCACTGAGCTGATATTTTCCACTTTGGGAGTTTGAGAAATGCAGCGTAAATAAAGCTGTGAAGTGGGGAGTGTCTTTTTCATTAAAGTAAATTTAGACTGATTAGACAAATTGATGTGATCAGCATTCCACTGCCAGAGTGCATCCCCTGACTTTCTTAATCAGGCTGCAGAGCTGCTGCGTGTTTTTTTTTTTTTTGGTCATTAGATGCCTGTAATCATCTGACTGCATGTGGCTCTGAAGGACACAATGTGTTCTTTTGAAGTGCGGCTAATGTGCCGCGCCCTGCTTTAACGTGCCCGCACCACATCCAACAACCCTGTCATGACTTCATTAATCCTAACCGGAGGAGTCACTAGTTAGTTTCGCGAAACTCGACGAAAGCAGAGGACCGAGTCACGCTTAATGAAGTGAGACTTTCATCAATAGGAGTCCCGCTTCTCCGCCGAGCCTCCTCTGTGAAATACCCCCCAGGTAGCTGCTCCTGACAGCTGCTCCCTTGTTTGAACATCAATTTCATTTTCAGCGCTCCTTTGCCCCCGCCTCGGCAAATCCCACAACAATTACGACAGATAAAGTGTTCTGAGGGGGAATGCCGCTAATGAAATGTGGTCTTTAGGGTCACCCGTGTACAGTTATGTGTCAATGCTGCGGAATTGCTTCGGGCTAATGGCGTGTCGCCGGCTCGCCGTCAGCAGCCACAGGACTTTGTATTAACCTTCACGTGGAAAATCTTTCAGCTGCGTTTGTTTATTCCATTTTTTGTTGTTGTTGTTGATTGTGATAAACAGTCTTCGGCTCTCAAAGGGGAAAGCTTCTTTTCATCCCTGGAAGGTGTTAGGATGTTTGATTTCTCAAGGACGCACACACACACACAGACACACACAGGTATGGCTACACAGGGGAGCAGCCCTACACTATTTTATATGTATTCATTTAATAATTAACTTGCAGGCATCAAGGTGTCCTGATAATCCTCTGAGATACTCAGTGTTGCTTTCATACACTTATTCTTATAAATAAAACATTAGACAACATAGCTGAACTTGGAGTGGAGGCGGGGTATACTAATGTCCTGTCACTTTAATAAAAGTATATAATTCAGTATATTTAACTGCAGCGTGAGCTGAGACATCAGTAGCTCTGGTGTGTTCTACCAGCTCAGGAGAGTATCTGAGATCAAACCGTTTCTCTCTGCAAAAAAACCTGAAAACTGTCATTCATGCGCTCATCACTCCATGTCTTCACTATTGGAATGCCCTTTACAGGCATCAGAGAACAACTCTCTCATGCCTGTCGCTCGCTGAAAGCTCTGAGACCAGCACATTTCATCCATACTTGCGTCCCTATACTGGCTTCCAGTCCCTATACTGGCTTCCAGTCGCTTGCTACTTTAAAGGGGATAGTTCACCCCCAGCTTAGTTATTATCTACTCACCCTCATGCCAGTTGAAGGTCAGATCTATTTTGTCAGTGTTGGAGTTTCACAGGAAAACATTGCTTCCATACTGCTCGTCCGGTGTAATCCAAGTCTCCTAAAGTCCCGACATGCTGTTTGCACACCGTCACAACACACACACACACACACACACACAGTTCAGACAGTGTGCATGTGCACATGAACGTGGCTCCAAGTTAAGGACCTACAGTGAACATTCAGGCTTTTTTTTAGTCAACTTGGCATGTTGGGGCTTTAGGAGACTTGGATTACACCAGACGAGCAGTATGGAGGCATTTTATGTTTTTCTTTTCCAGTTATTTTTTAAAACTAGTCCCCATTCATTTCCATTGTTTGGGAGATTTTGCAACTCAGTTTTCCTGTGAAACTCCAGCAGTGTTTTGTGGATTAAAGAACTAAACCTGACCTTCAATCGGCATGAGGGTGAGTAGATAATGACTGAATTTCCATTTTTGGATGAACTATCCCTTTAACCTACATTACAAGCCAGAGGGGAGGAGAGAGAAGAGAGGAGGGCAATCTACTCCACCTAGGTTGCAAAATGTAGATATAAATATTTTTTCAGTGCCTTTTTATTTGACATCAACCTTGTGTTTATGTCATAAAAAATAGACTTGTAGCCTAAATAAATGCTTCAGGTTGCAGTTATGCCAGTGTGACACAGCTGAGGCATGTATAAGCCATAGAAGGTTGCATAGATTAAAAATGAGGGTGTATCTGTTGTATGAGATGTGCAAATAAAAAATGTGTGTGACATGCTGGACGTATCTGGCAGGAATGGATGGGAATGATTAAATATTATTTTACCTTAAGTGTTGCAATATTAGGGCCATTTGTGAAAATACCACGCTAGTTCTGCAGTCGTTTTGGTGAAAATAACACAAAAGTGGTGCAATTAGTGACGCATGACTCAGACAGTTATAATGCAAAGTGACCAAATACTTTCACATACCCCAGTTCCAAACAAAGTTGGAACGTTGTGTAAAAAATTCTGCAATGATTTGCAAATCATTTTCAACTTGTATTCAATTGAATACAGAACAAAGAATATGTTTCCAAAAAAAAGTTGGTACAGGAGCAACAAAAGTCTAAGAAAGTTGTGGAACGCTGGGAACAGGTGATAGTGTCATGATTGAGTATTAAAGGGGCATCCTTGAAAGGCTCAGTCATTCACAAGCATGGAGGGTGTGAAGGTCACCGCTTTGTGAAAAAACTGTGTGGGCAAAAAGTCCAACAGTGAACACAAAACTGCAGGAATTTAGAGATTTCACCATTTATAATTCGAAAATCATTGTCACAGTTTGTCGCTGCAGCTACAAATGCAAGTTCAGACTCTACCCTGCAAAGAGAATGACATATATCAACAACATCCAGAAACACTGCAGACTTCTCTGAGCCCGAGCTCATCTGAGATGGAGCAACATATGCTGCCATCCAGACTCGTCTCTTTTTCAGAGACGTCCCTGCTTTTTTTCTGCAAAACAGTGTGTTCCAACAGGGTGGCTTGGCAGTCAAAGAGTTCAGGTATTAGACTGACCTGCCTGCAATCCAGACCTGTCTCCCATTGAAAATGTGTGGTGCTTTACGAAGCACAAAATGCCCTGAGCGCCTGAAGTCATACATCAAGCAAGAACGACAGAGAATTTCACTTTCAAACGTTCAACAATGAGTGTCCTTGTTGTTCAGTGCTGGTAAAAGAAAATAATAATAATAATAATAGATTTTATTTATAAGGCACTTTACATTTGAAAGCAAATCTCAAAGTGCACAGAAAAGGTGATGTGTCAGTGAGTGGTAAACATGCTGCTGTCCAAACTATCTGTGGAGCATGTGCAGGCATCAAATTCAAAACATATATTCTAAATGTATTCTGTATTCAGATGAATGTGTTTGGTGGATTTTTTTTCTTCTTTTTTTAACAGAAGTGTCCCAGCTTTTTTTTTGGAACTGGGGTTATATATTTGCAACATGATTTCCCAACACTGACGGATAAACTTTAACTGGTAAAGTCTGGTGAAGCGTCGCAAGCAGAATCTTTGGATTCACTTGAGATCCTAAGTAATTGTATATTAAGTAGAATCTTAATATATGCAGCCATTCTATCACTTTTGTAATCCATACATGCCAGAAGATCGTGCCTGTTAAACAGATGTTTTATACTTGGGGCTGGTTACTGGAATGTCTCTAGTTCAGTACCTGAGTGTTGTGTGATTCATTTTTCAGTGTCAGCCTGCAGAAGGTCTCGGACTGAAAAGTTTTTTGTTTTTTTTATGAAACGAAATAAAGCATTCTGATCCCAGTGTGCACGAGTTCTGTTTGTCCCCCAGCACCTTGCAGAGCCTTTCAGCCAAGTGAGTGGTGACACTTCAGCTTTTTTGCAAGGCGTCTGAACATAAAACTCATAAAAGTTCAAGCAAGGGAGAGATTCAGAAAAATTCTAAGTGTTTCTGTCGTATTTATTACCTTGTTTATACGGTACGTTCAACCTATAACTCTGATGTTTGACAGGCACCTAAAGGCAACATTGTGCTGTTTTGTTGGGTCAATAGGTTGCAATTTATGCACAAAAAAAATCCAGTCAGTCACTGACGGCTCAGTGTGAAATATTAAAAAGAACATCAGTGTAACATTGGTGGGCTGAGACATGGATTTGTGAGAGTGATGGATTTGTGACCACAAACACTCCTCAGTGTGTGTCAGTCCAGTGTAGGCAGAGCTATTTGCAGGATTAAAAGAAAAAACTTTGCAGCAGTGTGGCTGGACTGACAGTCGTCTGACCCTAGAAATAACTCCCCTCCATGCGGTCCGGCCCCCCGCTGCTCTGACAAACCTGCGCTTTAACAACTGAGCTAAACTCACGGCGATGCAGCAGCCAGCCACATGGAGACTGAGGAAATGATGTTATTACTGTTCCTCTCAAACAGCCTCTGAGGGAGGAAAAGCTATTTCAGACAGTTGTAGGTAATTTTCATGGGGTTATATCCCATGCCACGTTTTAAATATCAAGGTATCCATTAGGCTAATTATTCACAAATTAAAGATGGATTTTCTCTTTTGGTGCTATTATGATTTTCATTGACTGCTCCTTCCTGTACATCCTGTCATTACCACAGCTAGATGTCATTACTGCCATGTGTTATTGACTCATAATTATCTTTTTGTCTATGCAAAATCAGACTTCTTTTAATTAGAACATCATGCTGAGGTTAGGTTGTGTTGTGAAAAAATAAAAATGCAGTAGGCAGCAGATATTTACAGAAATTATGCATACAGACCTGTTATTTTCTGAGGGAAAAACATAAGAATTTAAAGGAGCGATGTGTAGCAAGTGTGCATGGAAAAATACATAAAGCCATCCAAATAACGAGTTGGAGCCATAGACTGTTTATTAAATAGGTTGAGATCCTATTTGATATACCATCTATGGTTGAAGCAAGTTATTTCCCACCCGCTTTCTCCTCTCCAGACTTGAGGAAGCTCTGCAGGCTGCAGGAGCACTGAGGGAGTGCAGGATGTGCTCAACATGATAAACTGACTATAACAAGCGAGTATGAGTCCTCCACTGTCAGCTGATCAGCTGTTTATAACTGTCAATTGTCTGTCTGTAGTTACACCCGTAATCCTGAAAACAAAAGCCCACTGCTACAAAAAAAAAAAAAAAAAAAAAAAAAAAAAGTTACCTACCAAGTTACCGGTCTCACTGTCAGCCAAACTCCATTCACATTTTGCTCAATTTAACAGCTACAACCATCTACACCTTCTACAAGACGTTTAATGATTTGTTACGACTCATAAACAGACACTGACTCATTCAGTAAACATTCTGCATTAATTTGAACTCTTATTAATGTGAAACAGGAAACTAAAACAGGTATTCCAGCCCTGAATAGAAATGACAAAGGGTGACCCTGCAGCTGGAGTAGCAGGTATTTCAACTTAACATGTTTCCTTGATCTCTGATGACACATCATATAGAATTTTATTTCCTTTATAATTTATTACAGTAGATCTCCTTTCAGCTCATTGAATCTAGAATGCTGAATGTGGAAGAGCAATACATATACCACTCAAAATGCAAAATAAATACAGAATAAAATACAAAACAGCATATTTTAGAATGTTGTGCTTTAGGGCAATCAGGACAAAATATGTTTTAAAAAAAAAACAGTGCTTAGTATTACAACTGGTTCTCCAGTGAAGATAATTATGAGCACATATTACTTTGGATCAAATTAAGTGATTCTAGGTGGTAAATTAATGATAGGTGCAAACTGTCAAAAGAAATCACCTTTGAATAAAGTCAAGGCAAGGTAAGCAACAGTTTTTAACACTGGGCTAATTACAGTTACTTAACAAAATGCAGGTGACTTCTACTGAATACTGTTCATGAACGCAGCCTGTGCAGACACAAGTGGATAACTGCACTGCTGCTGCTCTGATAACATGCTGCTTTTGCTATGCAGGCTGCAGACATGTGATGCTGTTGCACTACACTGTAGCATGTCAGATGAACAGTTCAGTGGTTTCAGTACAAAAAATATTATTACAAATGAAAAGACAACGTATCATACTTTACCAGGACACCTGTCTTTTGTTTCCTGCTTCTTACTACTCACTTTAAGCCAAGTCATTATCCTGTAATTGTCACTTGAGGCCAAAGTTGAATAAAGATTAAGTACAAATACACAAAAACTAGTCAAAAATGCAAAAGAGGACATAAAAAATTGAATCAACGGAAAACCATCTAAAACAGAGGAAGAGAGTTTTAAATTTAAATTTAAGTGGCCAGTTAGGAAACTATCCCCTCCACACAACCTGTTGTATATGTGCAGGCACTCTGTGACGATCATTTAATAAGAAATGTCTGCAACACAGTGGAGAGTCTCAGCTCTTATTGATGGAGATTGATGTCGACAAATTTACAAGCAGGTAGCTTTAATAATCACTCAAAAACATGTCAGCTGCTAATATGAGGAGATGAATTTCAAGAGGAGATGGAACAGAATTAAAACAGTATATGTTCAAATGAGATGAAGAGCATGTATTTTTAATTAAGGCAACCTTAGTATGTAGGTGATATTACAAGAAACAGAGTTAGACCATAACACTTTAAAGTCATTAATGCAGTATATGGAATATGATGGAATATGGATTGCATGGTATATGAATTAGCTGAAAGATGGTCAGAAAACTGACACGAGGGAGCTTCAATTAGTGTTACATGAGTTGTCATTTAGTTGAAATAATCCCAGTGGGTCATGTTTACAGTGTATAGATACATACAGATTCCCACACGCAGCTGGGCTCCAGAGAAAGGCAGTCCACTGAGGACACATGTCCTTTAGGATGCTCCGCAGGGAAACATGCACAGATGGAGGTGGTGGAGATGTGATCATGGTTCAAAGCTCGCTGAATGAAACACGAAGTCTGTAGCACTCGCCAAGAACTAAACCAGCCAGAAGTCTCGGTGACAGAGTTGCACATTTGATTTGTAGGGTTTTAAGTTTAAAGTGTCGGCACTGGGTTGTGCTCCACAAATCATGCTCATTAAGCATACGATACACATACATAAACTATACTGTATAACACGCAGTTACAACACTAACAGCACTACACTTGATGCCACTTTACTGAGAATTCTTACAATAAACATAAAGACGCAGACAATGAAATAATAACACTCTTCACCAGACTGGACTGTACCTAGACTGTCTAATAAATAGTGGATAGAGTCTCTGTGGCATCACACATAGGTTTCAAAAAAGCTGTTGTGAAGCTCAGTGTGGTGGTTCTGGAGGTCTCCATCTTAATAAATAAATAATTTTATTTATATAGCACTTTTCAAGCTTAAGCACAAAGTGCTTGCCATATTAAAAGATTTACAGAACAAGAATTTAAAAAAAAAAATCATAGACCTACAACACCCCACCCCCTTAAAGACAGAATCAGGAGCATAAAAAAATCATAAAAAAACATTTAAAAAAGCATCTAGAGCAGGTGAAAGTGCAAAGTACACGGAAGCAAAATATTACTAAATCATTAAAGCAGTAAAACATTAATTATTGTAGGCCATCCTATAGAAGTGAGATTTAAAAAGTCACTTGAAAGCTGCAGTGGAGTCTGCTGATCTCACAGTGAGGGGAGGGCTGTTCCAGAGCCGAGGGGCCGTCACTAAAAATGCACGGTCACCTTTAGTTTTAAGTCTGGTCTGAGGAACAGCCAAAAGGTTTTGATCGGCTGAGCTCAAGCGCCTGGTTGGAGCGTACAGAGTCAAAAGCTCCTTAATGTAGTCTGGAGTGAGACCATGGATTGCCTTGTACGTAATTTATAAAATTTTTAAATGTATTCTAAAATTAACTGGCAACCAGTGCAGGGTGATATGACAGGACTTTCCATATTTTGTCAGTAATCCAGCTGCTGAGTTCTGGGTGAGTTGTAGTTGTGAAACAGGCAGTGGCAGTGGTTGCTGACTCAGCTAACTCCCAGTTGATCTAAATATGGGCAAATAGATGGAGTGTGGGTGGAGCTGAGGGGGCTGAATGAAGCTACTAACAGCTAGCAGTGATATCAGTGATACAGAAATGCCTTTCATTATGCATGACTCTATGCATTAGTGCAATAAAACTTTTTTTTTTTTAAAAAGCCATCATGAATCGTAAATTAGCTATCAAGACCATATATATATATGTATATATATATATATGGCTGTCAAAGTTAACGCGTTAATAACGCGTTAATAACATGTTAACGCAAATTCCTTTTAACACCACTAATTTTTTAAATGCGCGTTAACGCACATTCTGTTATATTGGCCTGATCAATAGTTTGATCAGCTGGAAATGAATCAGGTCGCAGCTGCAAAGACGTGAGCTTCTGTCTATACATATATATATATATGTATATATATATATATATATATATATATACACTTAATTCCAGGCTGTAAACATGTTTATTGTTGCTGTAAAGTTAGACTTCAGGTTTTAATATGGGGGTCTATGGGGACTTTTGGAGCTTTTGGTGCTGGCCTCAAGTAGCCATTTGAGGGACTGCAGTTTTTGGTAGTTCATGTTGTCTTCATTTTTCAGTCCCAGAGGTTGCAGACTGAGTATAACACTATATCTTGTAAAGTCTACAGCCTTGCCAGCAGCTATGTGGGCTCTACTTTGGTGCATAACTGATGCTCTGAGTTAAATGCTACAGTCAGCATGCTAATAGGCTCACGGTGACAGTGCTAGCATTCTGATGTTTAGCAGATATAATGTTTACCATGCTCACCATCTTAGTTTAGCATGTTACAGTAACATGCTAACGTATGTGAAGTAGCACAAAACACAAACTACAGTTGAGGCTGATGGGAAGTCATTACTGTTGCAGGTGTTCGGTCAGAAACCAAATTGTTGGATAAATTGAAATTTTCACTGATGTTTTTGAATGAAATTGTTGAATGTTTTTCTGAAGATATCTGAGGCAAGAAATAGGCAGTGTAATAACAGAATCTTCCATCACCTTCCAATCACCCTGCCTGCCTGGTTTGACAATTTGATCTGAGTTTCTTTAGCCTGGTGTGTTCCGGTCAAAACATGTGACATGTGACTTTTCAGATCTGGAACGATGAGGCTCCTCTGACAGTCATCGTATCAAGCCTTCCCCATGTTAAATAAATGGTTTTGACTGACCCAAAGAGATCCAGGTCGGGTGGAAATCTCTCTCTTGACCAGACATATGTGCTCACAGATTTGTCTAATTCCCTGGCAAGGTGCTAAACGAAAATTCAGAGAATCACCAGAAGTATCACAATTCATCCTGCGGGGTAGATAAATGTCTGTATTAAATTTCATATCGATCTGTCAAATAGTTAATTAGATAGAAGTCATCTGGAAACCATGAATGTGTGTGCAAAATATTGTACCAGTCCATTCTGTTGTTGACTTAGCATAAGAAAAAACCTGCTAGTGTTGCTACAGGAAATGTCAGGACATCAACAGAGTCAGACGGATTCATCCTCTGGGGACTATCAAGGTCTCATGGCAATCCATCTAATCGTTGAGATATTTCAGTCTGAACCAAAGTGGTGGGCTGATCAACCATCCAACAGACCAGCATTGCCATCCCTAGAGCCATGCTGTGGTTAAAACCCTGTATCTGCAAAATATTAACCTTGAGAGACTAAAAAAGGATGTTGGTTTATGGGGTATAATTAATGTTCTATTATTATCCAAAGGGTTATTGATTGGGTTTAATGAGCCTAAGGAAATGGGAAGCATTCTTAACACTAACCTATGGGCTTGGGTTATTTTAGCGGCTCTGTCCATTAGTTCTATCAGGTAGGATAACACTTAACCCCCAAAAAGTATTCGATACAATCTCTCACTGAGGCAACATTCCAAAAAAATAGGTCCAATGAGAAACAGGCTTTGATTAGAGTAACTTATTTGGAAGAAAAGGCAACGGCAAACCGTATGATTGAGACCAACTTTCTATTTCAACTCATAATGCATCCCAGACAACTCAGAAGTCATACATTTCCGATGTCCTACCAGAAAAAATACAATGGCACATCATTCAAAGTCAGAGTTCCTACTTGTGAACTTGGGGCAAATCCATCTACCCTGACTTCATGAAGAAGACATTGTCTGACGTCACACAATGATGGCAACACCCACTGAAGCCTAAAATAGTAGATAGCTGTTCTGCATGTTGTCCTTGTTGTTGTTGAGGTTGCACTGCTGAGGGTTTGACTGACTGTGCACTTGCCAATGCAAATGATCAATTTGGCCTTGGTCGGCCATGGTTTTTGCATACTTTAGCCTCCATAAACCTGGAGTGCTTTGGGGTCGGAAGTTGAAAATTTCAACTAAGAAAAATTCTGACCTCTGATGTTGTCTCAAATGCAGCATGAGTCCTCTTGCACTGGTTTTCCTGTGTTATACCAGAATGTTAACGACATTATGAGTGTATGTGCTTTTGGTTTTACCTCTTTGGTGGTTATCTGGAAAACTTGTTGGCTTTTTGCAGCCTGATTGCTTATTGAACTGCTTGTGTTTGTTTGAGCCTCATTAGACTTATTTTTTGCGATTTAAACATGTTTGAAGAGCTCAGCAATCACTTTATGTGAGTAAGATGTTATAATAACCAACTGGAGCAATGGCCAGAACTCCAAAAATAAAACCCAATTATTATGATTAAAGCATATAATACAAATCTGTTACTTTGGAGACACTGTAGATAAATAAAACTGACTTGACTTGAGACCAAAACTGGAGATGAAGGGTTGTCATATGACAGCAATACCAACAATCTAATATGATATCCAAACATTGCAAACATCTGCACCGGATGTGTTCCATTGTTTGCAGTACATCTCCCCTGCCTCCCCAGGGGTTAATAGAAACAGGCCTGCGGTGCTGTAAAACCTCAAGACAAGAGAAACTCCTTTCATCATCCCTGGGAATACGAACGGGCTGATGTATCGCTGAGGTTATCTCATGTCTCCTTGATGTCCATTTGTTCTCAGCAGTGTGTCGGCCCGGTGTGGAGATAAAAATCACAGGCAGGATGGAGACAGGGAGGCTCTCTGCAGCATGACAAGATGCTCGACTACAGGAGAAACAAAAGGACTGATGCATTGCCGATAGATTTCTCACATATGAAATCCTCCAGTTGGATGTTACTCCCCTGTCTGTCTTTAGAGAGGAACTTTTCAAGCTGTTCTGGCTTTGCCTTGACTCCAGGCTTCCAGATATGCTGTAGATCAATCATTAGTTCAGTACCTTCAAACAAAACAATTTTTTTGTCAATTATCTAGCTTACAAATGATCAGATTTAAAACAAATATCATAAAACCTGAGAAAGAAAACCAAAGCTGTTTGCTTGGTTTTATACAGCTTGAAGTAAGTGAGTAAAGTAACTGCTGTACCCACACACAAAGTTTGTTGCCTTCGCTGTCTAATATATCTTCTCTACAAAAAGTATTAATTTCCTCTATAATACCTTATTTGAAAGGGATGTGCATAAGACTGTCATTACACTGTCATAACCATGTCATGTCACCTGTCATGAACATGAATGAGTCTTTATGAAGTGTCATTCTGTCAGTTATGTCAGTGTTAATGCAAAGCTGACATTGTTCGAGATGTCTTGCTTATGACAACTTGACGTTAATCGAGTCAATAATGTCTTATGTATAACAGTACATTGCACTGTTATACATGGTTGGTTTTGACACTGGTGGTTATGAAACCATTATAAGTATGTCATAAATATTGTCCTTGACCTCAATAAAGTCGTACATTTTGGACTTGTCATAAAGATGTCATGTCAATGTTATTACATTGGCAAATACCTTTGTAAGATATTCACAGACTATGCCATCTTGGTTAATGTCAAGTTGTCATAACAAAGACATTTATGTCTCAGTCAGTGTCAACAAAGACTTTATTGCCGTAACAAAGACATCTCAACTCTGCATTAAAATGACTTAGTTAACCAAATGACACCTAATGACAGCAGTCATAAACATTTAGAATGACTCATTCATGTTCATGATAGGGGTCATGACATAATTATGACAGGGTAATGATAGCCCTATGCACACCCTTCAAATTATGCATTACCCTTACCTCTGACATTAGCAGTGGAGTGCTTCATTTCAAGTAAGGTGGTGAGTCTTCACAATAAAATGTGGTGGACCTTTTTATCCCTTATTAACCAGGAAAGGCTCAAGAATACTGTAGTACATAGAGCCATCTGTGGGGAACTCGTTTGGAAGTAGTTGCTTATTGACACATCCAGAAGTTACGGAGCAACTTTTTCATTCTGGCAACTTGGTGAATCTAAGTCCTCAATTTAAGCTGTGTTTTTGGTCTTCATGAATCACTTCATTTGCCCTTACTTCCTGAATCAACTAGTTATTAATTCTCAATTCTCTTTCTTAATTCTCCAGATCCACAAAGACGGAGCCACTTCAAACATTCAAGATTAGAAGTTGGACAAAAAAATGGTGAGTCAAGGCTCTGTTATTGAAATGGCATTAAGAGAGCACATTATAACTCGTTTAGAACTTGAAACTCAAAGTTTAGGACTTGACTGTTTTAACTTCGGACTTGGGTGCAATGACTTTAAGGGGCCTTCACATGATAAGAAATTTGTTCTGGACTCACTGTGAGGTAGGGTGCAGAGAGGCAAAGCACAGCACTACAACTGCTAGGTCCTGTCTTCCTGGTATACAAATGGCTGAGCTACCTGTAGCTCTGGATGTAGCTAAATTCATAAACAATATGATTCACAAATCTTATAGCCTGACCTGATTGGTCACATTTTGCGAGGTATTACGTTTACTGGCAAGATTGTAGTCTATTTTTAATGTTGTGTTATAGAGTTTGGGGAACCCTGAAACACTTTTCTTCGGTCCTGTCTGGAAGGGAACCCTTGATTTGTGAAACTCTCATGAGAATTTTGTATGTTGTTCCTTCATTGTGACATTAAAATGATCATTCATTCATTCTCTGGGGACACAAGATCTTCGGCAGGTCTGGTGGTCCCTTCAAGACGCGACCATCAGTTTCTCCCTCCTTTGCTTGTGTCACTTTGACACATCTGTGGTCTCCTCTGCCTGCGTTGTCACATACAGCTGTTATCTCATTGGTTGTGCTTTGAAAGGTCAGCGGCAAATGAGGTCAAAGTTAAAATAATTTGAACTTCAAATAATTTGAACTTTGAGCGGTCAGCAGCAGATCCAAGCAGTGCGCCACGCGGAGTGTAGCGTTGCTGTTTGGTTGTGCGCCACCACTCTCTCTGTAGGAAAACAATGGGACAGCTAGCCCAAAGCATTTTTACCACTGATCATGTGTTGGGGCCTTGAGACTTACGTACTTGTCACTTGCAAAACACTGTCTTGTTCACACCTCTGGGTGTTCTTGAATCAGACCAGTAAAATTGTGAGCAGGACAGGCTATAAAGTTTTGTAAGGCTGAGGGGAGCTGCAGATTCAAGTGTGCTGTTTTTATGTTGTTATTCTGTTTGCTTTTATTCATGCAGCTGCATGAACTTTAGTAAATGTTTCAATTTTCTGCAAGCAAAGGGCTGCCTGTTGTCTCTGCAGTCAGATATCCTTTGTGTTTCTGAGCATCGCCTCTCAAGAACACCCAGAGAGGACCTGTTGCTGCAGATCAACAGTGGTCATATGGGAATATACTGTAAATACATGTGGTAGAGAAAGCAACTGCAATAAAAATAGTCCAGAGAAAGTAAAACTGGAGAGAAAACAATCTCATATTGTGCCATGCCCAGTTGTTCAAATGACAAAAACAACCATTTATGTCCTTTGGCTGCATTCCAAACTGGTCTATTGAAGCTTTATTGTGTGGGCAAATTGGTATCTCGGCACAAAACTGTGGCTCAAGAACAAAGCCCTTCCATTTGGAGAGCTTTATCTCAGTGAAAGCATGTAGCAAATGCCACTGTTTTGTACTGGCAAAATGGTATTTAACTAGTGAAGACCACTCCTGATACAGAAATAGTCGATGATTTACTGGCTAATAACTGGCTGAAATCGAAGTTGGAATGTGGGGATGGTATGGCAGATAAAGGTCAGCAGTCAGAACAGTCAGATGAGGCAGACATACCGGAATGGTGAGGCTCATAATGGGATTAATGTCTCATGTTTGAGGCTCCATGCAATCCCCCAGAGGCCCCTGTAGAAAAAGACAGAGAAAGAGACAGAGTGCAGATAATCAAAAGAAAGACACATCGGCGGAAGGGGCATAAAGCTGAAGCAAACGTGGCCAGGCTTTGTCAGTCAAAACTGTTTCCCCTTTGAGTAGCGTTTCAGAACACCATAGCGGCTGGGGAACCAGGTCTGATTTATGTTACTATTGGGCAGAGGTGGGACCATGTTTAGGCACCAAAACTACTTAGGTAGGGTTAGGAAAAGATCTCGATTTGGGTAAAAATAAGCATGTTAGTTAGGTAACTTAGTTACACTGTCTAAATTACAGAAGTAACTATGTATGTGATATAAATTAAGTTAATTTAAATCAGCTTATGTATGTATGTTAAAATAAGTCAACAGTACCTTTGAGTTTAACACAGGACACAAACAGCAACATCCTGGGTGAGAGTCTCTGTGTTTGACTGATCCATCCACCCCACCTCCTCCATACAGGGACTTCGTTGCTCTTTATGCTATATCACCTGTCCTCCTGCTTTGCTCCCGTCTTAACTGCTACAGCCACCAGAGGCTGCACCTAACAATAAACCGTAAAGATGGGTCATACTGTAATAAGCTGCTAGCACAGATGACCCATACGGCCATTTTTCTACAGAGGATGGCCTGGGAAATTAAATGTAGAGTAAGTACAGCATTGATATTTGACGTCCAGGCTCTGACTTTGTCACTCCCCAAAAGGAACCATCAAGGTTACCTCAGCAGCAATCGGGGCATAATGTAGATGACAGCGATTGACAGAACAGCTCTCAGGTGAGTGGCACATTTTCAGTAAACCATCATAATTAAGAGGATGCGTTGGCTGTATGTTTCATCATACCATCAGGAAGCCACCCACAAAATAAACATAAAAGCAGCTTCCTGAAACTCAAACTCAGCAACCTGTCAAACTAGGCAGTGTTTATCAAATATGAATCAAAATTTGGTTCGTGCTTTGCCAATTTCTCACTTCAGATGTTTCCACAAACATGTTTTTGTGAACAATTTAGCTATAATACCAGAAAGATGGCGACCAGGCGGCTGCTATCTGGTGTCATGGTTAAAAACAGACCTAGTACTGCTACGTCGCACATTTCATTGCTCTGATTGGTTGTAGGTCTATCCAGTTGCGTTTGGAGGCATTTTGTCCTGCACACATCGATAACGCCCCTTGGAAATTCTAAATTAACTTAAGGACTAATTCAGATGCCAGGCTGGTTCAGTTAGTCACTTGATGTTAAAAGTTCCATGGCACCAAACGTGCTCCTGTTATAGAACGTGGGGGATTTGATGCCACGAATTCCTTCTACTGTCTCCCAGACATACTATTTCTATAACTCATTTTCTATTCACAGAGCACCGCTCAGCATGAAAATCACCCCATACCCGTCACTTCCTCATGTGTGCTCCCTCGTTTACCGTACTTACCATGGTTGGCTACTGATTCATGAAAACAGAGCCCTGGAGGTTTGACCCCAAAACTTGCCATGCAGCCGACTGTAGCTGCTTTAGGTCACTGAACTGCAAATATGTCACTTTTCTTTTGTTTCAGAGTTTCTCCTCAGTGTGTTTACTGCCATGGCTCATCTGTATAGCTCTTCTACACTAATTCCATTTACTTTAGTTTTGGGATGATGTTACCACCTCACTATTTGATTCAGTGAAACTTTATGTATCATCGATATCTCTGTTTTGTTTATGCTTGGGGCATAGGCCCATATGGGTTTTCTAGTTATTGATTGCTACAATGATTTATGGCTAGGTGGCCAGCCTGACTCTTCTTCTGGTGATATTTTATACTGGGTTTCAGTACATATTTTCTTGTGTTTTGGGGGGTTTCACATGTTTATTGTCCTCAATGTTTGAGGTTAGTGAAGGCTGCAGGGCTGAAAGAGCGTGTTGGTATAAAAAGTCTGAAAGCATCAAATAAAAATATATCTAGTTGGTGGAAATGCTCATTGTTGCCTTGTTTCAGTTAGCCTACAGTCCCTCAGGGGGGGAACAGCATTACAGTGTTACATATTTCTTCTATGAGTCAGACTTCCTATTCATGTTGCAGATAAGGATTTTTCTTATTTTCTCTTTCTTTAAATGTTGTTGCAGTGCTTCTCTTACTAAAATACCAGATACATTTAACCATGGAAAAAATAGAAAGACTAGAAGACCAGAGAAGAAACAGTAAGAAGTCATTTGGGAGTACAGTACATCAACATCAAGAAGTAGATTGGAATACTGTCCAACTGAAAAAAAAAGTTCCTAGCATAACATCTCTTAAACAAAGGTATCAAGGCAACACTAGAATAAAGTGTCAGAACTGAGATAAAAATACCTTGACTAGACTTCGGGCCAGTGAAACGGGCCCATTCTTTTAAACACAAAAGCATGTGATATCTTGGGTCCTACATAAAGGAGCACTGACGAGAGTAATTATAAACTGTAATAGCCTTGTTAAGTGGGAGGAGTGATTTTAGGCACCCTTGGTTCCAGAAGTAAAAAGTAAGATTCATTCTATTTATAGAAATGGTACCTGACACTTTTATTTCTTCTGGCTGATGGATGAAAAAACAGTGTTGAAGAGTTGAAGGTAACAATATGCCACAACTTTACAGTTCCCGATATCAAAATGATTTTGTTGTTATGCTGACTTATAGGGAATGTTGCTGCTTTCTTTCCCACACTGTGACCTGAACTTGGATTGATGGCTATGATTGTTTTGCTTTACAGCTGTAACTTCCCAACATGGTAACTGTTTTCAGTGAAATTCGGTTATATTTTATGTGGATTTTTTTCTGGTTTTCCATCCAGCTGCTCTGCCTGAACTCTCAGTGAGTTTCCCGATGTACAGATATCTTTATTTCTTAATAAAGTAACCGCTAAATAGCAGACTCTGCCCGTACTGGAACCCCCCCCCCCCCCTAAGATGGCGAAGTCATGACTTGTCCTACTCTGACCCTGACTGATTAGTATTTAGTTGCCTTTGTGGGTTTGGGTCGTTCGGGTTGGGTAGGTTCTGTGCTGGTTCAGACAAGAGGAGTGAAAATTTGGGTAGGCTTAGGGTACAAACATCAGGGTAAGCCAATCAGAAGAGCAGAGTAGGGCACGTCATCCTTTTGCCATCCTGGGGGGAAAAAAAATTGTGTACTGGACTGGGAGATAGGGTTAGAGCACATGTGTCAAACTCAAGGCCCGCGGGCCAAATCCGGCCCGCCAGTTCATTTTATGTGGCCCACGAGAAGTTGCAAAAAATATAATTTGCATCATACAAACCTAAACTGCATTTAGTAGCTAGAAGCATCACATATGTTTCATTTTTGGCATCAAGGAGCTGCCACTGTAAATTTCCTCCATTTTCTCTCTCCTCCTGTCTCTGTCTGCACCGCTCTTACTGGACGCCTGCTGCCGCACTCACACAAAACAAGCGCTCCCTCCTCCCTCTGTGTCTCCTCGTTATTTCATCAGAACACGGAGCATCACTGTTCAAACACACTGATCAGAACTGCAGCACTCTTCATATGAAACAGAGCAGCTGATCATCTTACTGCAAAAATACTCATATTTTCAAGTTTTTAAGTTTGCTCACAAATACAACTTTGTCTGTTTCATTTTTAATACAAAATTGTTGCATAATTGAATGTCTACTGGCCATGATTTTTTCCTAGATTTTTGCTATTAGAGCTTATAATAATTGTGATAAAAATCAATATTAATCAAATGCAGAGGCAATAATGAGATATAGATACAATTGTATTGTCTTACATTTACAACTGGCCCTGTGAGGGCAAACCTAACGCTGATGTGGCCCAAGATGAATTTGAGTTTGACACCCCTGGGTTAGAGTGAGGGAGTGTTAGTGTTCTTGCAAGTGTGATCATTTTAACCTGAACCACTATCTTTCCCCAACCCTCAAGTGTTTTTGTTCATAAACTAAGTAGGTCCTCACCACAGTACTGTCACATAATTTTCGTGCACAAGGAGAAACAACTCAATCTCAAAAGAGCTTTGCAAATCTAGGGTTCCCTTTGAGAAATGACCAAGGTGGTGAGGATCCAACGGGGAATGCTGGTGGGGAATAGTGCCAGAATGGGCACCAGAGCTAGGCAAATGGGCAACAGGGTCAGAATCGGACTCAGCCTCTACAAACAACAGCTGTGAAGAGGCCAAAGAAGCCTCTGATTAGCCTCTAATCCTCAGTAACAGCAGCAAAGGCTCATGGATACTGCAGGAAAGAAGCTGAATCAGTACTTCTACTTTTACCAGTCTTTTTTTAAACAAGTATCTGTACTTCTACTTGAGTAAAAAGTGTATGGACAACAGAAACAAGAAGTGAACACAGCTTTTGGCATATCATCACCTTTTAGGTTGATATTGTGAACTAGTTCGCAAACCGTTGCTTATTTACATATCCAGCAGTTATAGAGCAACATTAACATTCATTTGGAGTCATGTTTGTGTCCAACTGATGAATCCAAGTCAAATATTTCACTCTTTTTAAGCTCTGTTTTTGATCTCTACCAACTCCTGAGAATTATATCAGGCTGTTTTGCTGCTAAATGCTTTAATATGTTTACAGGCTGGTCGCTAACTTTCTCTCTCTAATGTTTGGTGCTGAGTGCTCAGTGA
>JAJHUR010101894.1:0-27958 GCA_027495735.1 Lutjanus campechanus | reverse complement strand
ACTCTGAGCAGACAGCAACCTGCACACAGACACACACCGAGGAGATGAAGAGGAGAGACAGAGTCTGGACTCTTGATCATGACTTATAATAACGCAGCGCAGTGACAAACGTTTTGTGGAGGAGGCCAGCGCTGTTATGATTGATCGGCATGAAATAATTGGACTTGGCATGAAAAAAAATCACGCACCAAAGACGTGCACGCTAATTAAATGATTCATGATCATGAAAGTTTTTTATATCAAGTCGACACATCTGTCCATATTGTCACGCTCTCTCTCTGCTCTTACTTTAACTTTTACCTGGTTTCAGGTGAGCCAGTCGCTTAATTGTCGGGTGACAGACGCTCGCGTCTTCGCAGCTGCGAACTGATTCATTTCCAGCTGATCAAACTATTGATCAGGCCAATATAACAGAACGTGCGTTAACGCGCGTAAAAAAAATTAGTGGCGTTAAAAGGAATTTGTGTTAACGCGTTGTTAACTTTAACTTTTGACCCTTCCTTCGTTTCATTGTCAGGTTTTCTTTTTGTCTGCTCTCCTGGTTCTCTGACACCTTGAATGTGCCGCCACATCACCGCCCCACCACTTCACAACTGTGTTCTCCACAGGGACCGCCTGTCTAAAGTGACGTCGGTCACGAATGGACCAATGAGCAAACACTGTGCGCAGGCAGTGCTCATGGGAGTTGTAGTGTCGTAGTCTCACGTTGCAATTCGTTTATTATTTCAGATGCCATTTGAGAAAACTACAATTAAAAAATGTATATAGAATTCGACCCGCCAAAGTGGCTAGTGGGAGTGGCTGTGTTACCCGCCACTGCTGAAATTCACCCGCATTTGGCGGGTTGGCGGGTGTTAATGTCAAGCCCTGTGTGCCAGTCTCCAATAGGCGACCACAGTCTATGTAGGAGACCCGTGTGCTGCACAGAGATCCTCTATTCACGGTGAGATGGCTCCTCCGTTGACTTCTATGATCGCTACAACTGAATCGCAGCCGTGAATGTAATAATTGCTACGTAAAAGACTATTTAAACGACCATTTAAATGACCATTTAAATGTCCATTTAAACATTTGGATAGTCATACCACGGTTATATCGTTGCTATTTTCCTTGTAAATGTTTTATTTGACTTCGTAAACAATGGTTTATATGATAAATTATCATTATTCAGTTGAAATTACTTATCTACATACCCTAAATGCATTTTATTAAGGACTTCCTGATTCACAGGAATTCCCGGGAATCCCGGGAAATGTATCAAAAATTCCCGGCATTTAAAATGGGCTAAATTCGGGAAAAATCAGCATCCCTAGTTCGGACTGAAATATGCTAATGAGGAATGGGATCGGGTTGAGTTCGGACAAAACTTTGTTGAGCTTGGGCCTTTTCAGGCTCAACATTTCAGGCCTGACTAAAGTTCCAGTGAACATAATGTGTATTTAGTGCACAACCATGTAAAATGTTTGGTAGGTCCCAGTGTCCTCCTGGGGTCAGGGTCAAAAACGAAGCCTGAAGATGTGCAGGTACGTCTTGGTACAGTGGGTCTAGCCCTGATCTCCACCTTCTCTGCATGCAGTGGGTGTCTTTCTTCTCTCGGGAGCTAGGTCTGTCTGTGGCAGCCTTTCTGCTCACAGTTTGTACAGGGTCCAGGATTTTCTTAGTTTTGAATCGGTCTCAGTGGTCAGGTGCCAGTGATTTTTCTCTTTTCAGGGCCAAATAGCATTCCAGTTTTCTTTGGTAATCATTTGGTTCAGCCTGAGGGGCTTTCTTTTGGGGGGCTCTGTTTGTGAGCACAGTCCCAGAACCAGCTGGCAGAGGTGGTTCCTCTCTCAAGGGTGTCTCTGTAGGTGAGGGCTTTGTTGTGGAGTGTGTTTTTCGGGGATTATAACATTTAAATGCTCTCTTTTGAATCTTTATAGTTAGAGGGAATTGTCCTAATTCTGCTCTGCATGCGTTACTATTGTTTGTTTTCCGTTTGACAAGAATAATGGATTTACAGAATTCTGCATGCAGACTCCAAATGTGGTGTTTGTCAAATTTTGCAAAATCTTGGTAGGCGAGACCTCACAACCATAAAGGGAAGTGACTTTTACAGCAGAGTACAATATTTTGAGCCTGATTTTAATTGGGATGTCCAACTTTATGTTTGTGTTGCTAGCATATGAAGCCCTTCTTGCTTTGTCTTTCAGCTTGTTCACAGCTTTGTTTTAGAAAACTACAAAGCATTTGAGCTGGTGCCGATTATGAGCAGAAACATCCTGCTGTTGATGTTCAGAATAGAATCTAGAATATCCTTATTGTCATTGTAACATGTACAATGAAATTAAAATGCCAAACCAGTCAGTGCATCATTCAAAGATGTATAAAACTATAAAAGAGCATGATAAATATCTAAAATAAATAGATAGCTAAAAAAAACAAAAAACTTTAAAAAAAACAACAACTAAAAACAACATACATACAACCATGCATTCTATCATGTGTCAATTGCACGATCGCTATTGCATGTATTAGCTATGTTTTGGTTTTATTGAGTGTGGTTATTGCTGTGGGGTAGAAGCTGTCTCTGAATCTATTTGTCCTTGTTCTGAGTGATCTGTACCGGCTGCCTGACGGCAACAGTTCAAACAGGGAGTGACCAGGGTGTGAAGTGTCTGTAACTCCCTCTAGGCACGGCGGACACAAGTAGTTTTCTTGAACTGATTTAATGAAGCTTCCAAATCTTCATCAACACCGTGAAAACTGGACAGAACAATGCAGTTGACACAATTAACTAAACTAGCTACCATCAAACCACACAATACATTGTAGCTAGCTTACAACAGAATGAAACAATGTAACGTTATATACAAATCATAAAATACCTTGTTGGCTGCATGCCACAATGAGGGAATTATCCATGAACTAAAAGATGATTGTCCTTGATGCTGTCCTTGGTTTTTCCTCAACAAACTTAAGCTTTTAATGTTCGTGAGTGATGTGAAAAACCTCCGTTTCATTTCATGACAGACGGACGTTGGTGTTTGTTTCCATGGTAACCCAAGACGGACGTTGGTGAAATAACGTCTCCTCAAAATAGCACAAGAACAAGCTTGTAATCATGAGAATAATCATAAATAAATCAAACTATGTGTCACTCAATAAAACAATATGAAGATACAATCATATTTACAATAATTAATATGAAATGTAAATAACTATATACATATATCAATTAGGTATCAATTATATAAATAAACTGTCTGCTTAATCATGGATACATTTACAGTGTCCTTTATAATGTTCTTGGCTTTTTTGAGACAGCGGGAACTGTGCAGTTCTTCCAGAGTGAGGAGAGGGTAGCCGCTGATCTTCTGGGCCGTGTTAATGAGCCACTGTGCAGCTGGTGTACCACACACACATACAGTATGTCAGTATGCTCTCTATGAAGCACCGATAAAAGGACATCAGCAGTCTCTGGGTGATGTTCTTCCTGAGCACCCTTAGAAAATGCAGTCTTTGCTGTGCCTTTTTCAGCAGCTCAGAGGTGTTCACGCTCCAGGTCAAGTTCTCCTCAATGTGGACTCCCAGGAAGTGAAAGTCGGCCACCCTCTCCACACAGTCCCCTCTGATGATTAATGGTGAAATGTCAGTTTTCTTCTTCCTGAAGTCAGCTCCTTGGTCTTTGAGGTGTTGAGGACCAGGTTATTCTCCCTGCACCACCCTGTCAGCTGCTCCACCTCGTCCTTGTAGGTGGACTCATTCCCCCCAGAGATGAGCCCCACCACCCTGGTGCCGTCTGCAAACTTGATGATGGTGACGCTGTAGTGGGCGGGGGTGCAGTCGTGGGTGTAGAGGATGTAGAGGAGGGGGCTCAGCACACAGCCCTGTGGGGAGCCGGTGCTGAGGCTGAGGGCCGTAGATGTTTGGTGACCCACTCTAACCCTCTGGCTGCGACCAGACAGTAGGCTGTTTATCCACATGCAGGTGGAGTGTGGAAATCCCAGGTCCCCCAGTTTGTGGGGGAGGATGGTGTTGTAGTCAACAAAGAGCAGCTGCACATAGTTCCCCTGCTGCTCCAGGTGGGACAGTGCAGCATGGAGGACTGTGGCTACAGCGTTCCTCTGTAGATCTGTTTGCTTTGTACGCAAAGTGGTGGGGGTCAAAACTATGGGGCAGGAGTGACATTATATAGAATAGAAAAGAATAGAATAGAAATACTTTATTAATCCCCAAGGGGAAATTCATTTGTCTGTAGTAGTCTCATCTATTAGTATAAGAATTATAGACCCCATATCAGTTTTTCAAAGCATTTCATCACCACTGGGGCGACTGCGACTGTGAGGGTGAAGCTGCTGTGGACCGTGGGGTGTAGTGTAGTGTAGCTGCCTCTGGTGGCTCCACCTCAAAGCGGGCAAAGAAGAGGTTCAGCTCCTCTGCCAGCGCAGCGTTGCCTTCAGCAGCTCCAGGGTTGGTCCTGTAGTTGGTGAGATGCTGGACACCTTGCCACACCTGCCTGCTGTTGTTGCTGTTAAGGTGGTCCTCAATTCTCCTCCTGTAGTCTTGTAGACTTGGCCTCTCTGATGCCTCTCTTCAGGTTAGCTCGGGCCATGCTGTACAGGGCCCTGTTGTCAGACCTGAAGGCGGTGTGCCTTTCCTTCAAAAGCCACTGGACCTCCCAGGTCATCCAGGGCTTCTGGTGGGGGTAGACCCGGATGTATTTGTCCACTGTGACAGTGCCTATGCAGTTCTTAATGTAACACAGAACACTGTCCACGAACACCTCCAGGTCTGGATGTTCAAAAAAGTCCCAGTTGGTCCTGTCAAAGCAGTCCTGCAGCTGCTGAGAGGCACCTTCTGGCCATGTCTTGACAGTCTTTATGGTGCTAAGAGCAGTTTTCCTGAGCGGGGCATATGCAGGGATTAAAAGCAGGGACATGTGGTCTGACTGGCCCAGGTGTGGTAGTGGTCTAGCCCTATAGTCCAGCTTGATGTTAGAGAAGACCAGTGTATCAGCTCCTCTTGTAGCACACTTAACATGCTGCTGGAATTTGGGGAGCACTGCCTTCAAATCCGCATGATGTAAGTCCCCTGCTATGATGTGCACAGCGTCAGGATATGTGCTTTGCTGACTGCTAATGCTGCCATGTAAATGCCTGATAGCCGAGTTAGCATTAGCATCCGGTGGAATGTAGGCAGCAATAATCATGACCGCAGTGAACTCAGTGCTGAATTTTCACCCCCTTTTGACACAGTAGGAAGCAATGTTGTGTTACTTCCTGTCCGTGCTTGGTGGCGCTATGACTGCCTCAGGAGTTTCATGTAGATGTGTTCCGGCTGGGATTATTATCATACATGTGAAGTTTCATGGCGATGCGAACGTGTACACAGAAGTTAATGCCATTAATGTGTTTGTATGAAACGTCAATCTACGTTGCACTGTCAGGGCGAAACCCTTTGACAAAACGTTATGGCTTGCACAATATAGTATTAGCAAGGTCTCAAGGTCTTCCACACCAAATTTGAGTGAGATACGGTCAAAATGTGCTTAACAGCACCTCAAAGTCTAAAACATGACATTTCTTGCCACCAGCAGGGGGCGCTATGACAATCTCAGAATTTTCTCATGCATATGTGTTCAGGGTGGGACTATTATGAAACATATTAAGTTTGGTGCAGATCTGACCATGTATGCCAAAGTTATAACCATTTCCTGTTTCATGGCGAATCATCAAAATTAGCTGCCAACTCACAGCCACACCCTTTAACTGAAACGCAATCTTTTAATAAATTTTAATCACAAACTAGTCTAGATGGTACACACCAATTGTGAAGCTGATTTGAAGAATCCCGTAGAAGGCGTTGACACGCGAAAAACGCCAAAAATGACCACAAAATGCAAAACTTCCTGTTGGGTTTAGGCTATGGGTTGTCAATACATTGTTGTGCATCCGGGCATAATCTATGTGTGTACTGATTTTCGTGCATGTGGGTGAAACGTGGCGGTAATGGCTGTGTTTAGAGGGCGTGGCCAAGCCATTTGGGCAGGCCCATTGACGAAACTCATATCGCATGTTTGGACCCGGACTATTAACAAGCATATGAAATTTCAGACAGATTCGACCGAGTACACTGAAGCTAGGGTCACTTCCTGTGTTTTGTGAAACGTTGACCTTCGCCATGCCGTCAGGTCTTAAGGCCTTTCAGACCAGATTTGAGCTGGATATGGTCAGTGTGCTGGGAGCAGCACTTCACAGTGTAAAACATGTCATTTCCTGTCGCCAGCAGGGGGCGCTATGACAAACATGGAATTTTGTCATGTAGCTGTTTTCAGGGCGGGACTATTATGAATCATGGGAAGTTTGGTGAAGAATGGACAATGTAGTCCAAAGTTACAGCAATTTCGTGTTTCATGGCGAAATGTCAAACTTTGACGCCAAAACGCCGATACACCCTTCAACGATAGCGCAATCTTTTGATAACTTTTGATCACAAAGTAGTGTAGATGGTAGCCAGTGATTTTGAAGTCATTATGATAAATCCTGTAGGGGGAGTTCGTTAAAATACAACACGTGGAAAACGCCAAAAATGACCACGGAATTCAAAATGGCTGACTTCCTGTTGGGTTTAGCCTATAGGGTCCCCAGACTTTTTTGTGCGTCTGGGCATAATCTATGTGTGTACCGATTTTCGTGCAAATCGGTGAAACATGCTGGTAATGGTTGCGTTTAAAGGGCGTGGCCAAGTCATTTAGCCACGTAAAATCATGACACGTAAATTTTCACCAAGACTGACGTGTGTGGCAAATTTGGTGAGTCTTTGAGTATGTTTAAGCCCCCAAAAATGCAATTCATTTTTTGGGCACTCTGAGCAAAAACAATAGGGCCTTGCACCTACGGTGCTCGGGCCCTAACAATTACCATTCCCTCTAAAAATTGACTCATTGCTGTCCAAATATCTATCAAAATAAACACCATTTTTTTCATATTGTTCAGCCATTTTTTGATGCACAAAAGTAACATTTAATTTCATCTTGCTATTACCACAATATTCTGTTTTGAGTTCCATAACTGTCATAGATTTAAAGATAAGAAAATTATCTTGTCAGTGTCAGTTCTTTCTGCTGCAGAAACACCCTGAAACCAACCATTCATATTTGTTTTTACTTTATAATAGTACTTGCAGATATTTTTCCCCTTATGCACTGCCAGATTCCATGAGCCAGGTCAGTGGTTCTACATAGAGATGAATTTCATCATTCCAACTTAACACCATGGGAAGTAGATAAGAGATATAAATAAGGCTGAAAACACTGAATCAAAAATGCATTATCATATTTTTGAAAACTCTCATTTCAATATTAGCATCTGCCTCAAAAACAGTTCTAGCTCTTAAGTCTGACTGAAACCTGTTTTTTGGGAAAAGCAATGTTTTTTTTTTTACTGAGAACACAGTCTTAACCTGTAGTTGTTAAGCATTTAAACTTATTTTTGTAGAAATTATGTTAAATTACTAAAAAACAAAAATAGAAGAAATATACATGTTTCAGTGACAAGACATTTATTGGAAACAAAGACTCAAATGTCAAGTGTTCAAATACAGGTAGTTGGACTTCAGGCTGCTGGGCAAATGAGTTATTATTATCATCATCGTCATCATCATCATCATCATCATCATCATCAATGACAACTAATGCAGACACAATTCTTTTGAAAGGAACTGCCTGAAGTAAGCATTTTTACATGACTACAGAGAGGGTCACAAGTTATAATGTAATCACCCCAAATGGCTATAAGAAATGAATAATCCATTTATTGATCCAGACAGTTCTAGATTTCATAACATTTAATACTGCAGTTAGAGAAACTGTATAGGTGCAATGCTGAATCTCTGGAGACTTTTTTGAGAATAAAAATGTTAATTTTCATAAACTGGAAACATCTGAGAACAGAATGTTTTCAGAATAAAATACAGTTACACTCGTCAGTTCCATCAGATGGTGGTCACAATTCTTCTTCCAGTGTCACACACATTCTCAGTTTAACCAGCGGCCTGGAAGGTTTAAATAATCAACTAAAACCCAACACAAAACAAAAGCGAAGCAATGACTATTTGGCAAACAGTGAACCAATTAATGTAGCAGAGCCTATTTCAATGTTATGCTAAACTTAGGTTAAAGCCAAAATCTGCAACTTTTTTGAACCACAGCACAAATGATGGAATACCTGGTTTCTGTGAAGTTGTTTCAGAATGCTGTGACAATGTCATTGATTTCAACATGTACAAGACTTAAGTATTGATTACTGAGGCGATGACGCTTATTAACATAGTCAACCAGGACAAGAGAACAGAAATGCTGTATTTTACAGGTTAGTAATTTTCTAGGTTCCTATAAAGTTTCCTGAAAAGAACTATGTAATGTGGAATTAATTATTGAGAAAATGAAAATGGAGAAAAGCTCCATTTAAACTCAAGTAAATCTCAATTCATTATTAATTTATAATTGAAAACTCCATATATACAGTATATGTTCAATGATGTGCAGCTGTGTATTTGTCCGTAGACAAATTCAATATTTTTGTATGTTCAGGTGACCTGCTGTGTACTGACTAATTTCTAGGCTACAGTAGCAGTTTACTTTAATAAAGTAGTTGGAAATGTACCAATTGAATGTTTATTTTTCCCATATTTGGTACTAAATGACATAGTTCTAACAGGAAATTATTAAGAAATTACAAACCCATAACATAAAGCACTACTAACATTCCTCAGAAGTATGGGCGTCTTCAACCACTGTAATTCTGTCACAACACCAACATTCAAATGGATACAATGACCATACAACATTAATTTAAAAGATAAACAACTTCAGTTTTAAGGCAAAGAATGGCCAGACTGCAAAACTTTGGCAACATTTGCCAAACTGCCCCCTAGCTGAACGTGTAATGATAGTGGCTGCAGGACATAATACCTGGGGCCTCCTCCAGCTCCACGACATTGAAGCAGAACAGTGTTCAGTGACAGTAGGTGCATACTGGTGCACAGAGCCCAGTGACAGCAGGTATGAATTATTTGGTAAAAGAAAAATAAAGTTTCACGCATAATTTCCTACACATGAATGTCATCTGTCAATTATCGATTTACTGTAAATTCTCAAATAGTGCCCAGAAACCCTTTATAAGACTACTTCTACTTCAGTGAAAACCAGGTGTTTATTTGAAACAGGTTTATAGAAGAGGCAGGCTTTTAGTTCTCATTTTTCCTGGTTTATAACTAGAGTTGATCACATTAAAGTCTCCCTGTTTTTATGACCTGCACCTGTTTTCATTAGCTGATAATGCATGTTTACCTGTTAAACATGGAGGAACATTATACTGAACATCATACTGAATAGATGAAGTATAATGTACTCAGCACTAACTTTGAGTCACATCATTCTAATCAATCTGCTCCTTTTACAATTTTTTTCTAACAGAAATACTGTTTTCAATCACCAAGTAATCACAGACATTTTTTCAATCGCTGGTCAAGCTACTGTCAGTGAAACTCAACATTTCCTGTTCAGATTATTCATATTAAAAGTGTGTTAAGTCTCACTGATGGTAATTTAACAGCTGCAGACAAACAGCCAAAGTAGAAGCAAACTGAATTAAAGCTGCAAGCAGCATTGGACGGGCCTTCACACCCCAGTGCCAGTCGGGGCCTGCGCTTGGCTGCCAGATGCCGACTGGTCAACGAGGGTTTGAATTTTCACCTGCTTTGCACACCTCAGAAAGGAGTTTGATGTTACTTCCTGTCTCCAGTAGGTGGCACTATAACTATGACTCCTGATTATCATGTAGATCTGTTCAGTCCGGGACTCTTATCAAACATGTTAAGTTTGTTGCAGATTGGACCGTTTTTTAACCCAATGTGAGTAATTCTGTAGGAGAAGTTTGTTAAAATTCAACACGTGGAAAACTCTAAACTGACCACGAAATTCAAAATGGCCGACCTCCTCTTGGATTTAGAGGATGAGTCTAAGAGACTTTTTTGTGTGTCTGGGCATGATACGTGTGTACCATATCACACCTAAATTTTCACCACAACTGACGGATGTGCCAAATTTGGTGAGTTTTTGAATATGTTTAAGCCCTCAAAAATGTGATTCATGTCAAGCAATAATAACAAAGAATAATAATTCCTTCAGTTTCAATAGGGTCCTCACACTGAGGTTGGTGCTCTGGCCCTAATTAACAAGTGAATGAAAACAGTTTATGTCGAAAACACTATTTGTACAGAAACTCTGAGGTGCAGAGTGGTGAGTGTGACATGACTGTTGTTGTACTGTTGTAATCAGTGCTGTGGTATTTTACATTATACTGATTTTACCATGTGAACTTTTATAGTACAGGTAATTCAGCTCCTCCTGAATATTTTGGAATAAGCCTATATTAGCAAACAGCCTATATTCATGCTCCATCAGCTATTATTTGAGCACATTTTATTTGAAAATGTACAGTAATGGAAACATTGTTGAACCCTAATATCAACCACACAGTGCAATAGCAAATACAGTGGAAATGCAAAACATACAACGATCATTTAAAGGAACATCCTTTTGATAATGACTCATGATGATCAGTGGTGCTTTTGGTTGACTCTATCACAGACTGTTTCTGTGTTCTGATCAGTCTCTTCAGAGAGGCCAAATCTGCAGACAGGTCTGCAAGACCCTGTTTAAAATCCAAGTCCTCAGCATCTGAGTGTGCATAGGACGGTTCTTTTACATCCACAGCGGTTTTGTTTGAGACAGGGCTTAGGGTTAACCTGCTACTCTTGCAGCTATTCTGCAGTGTGTCTGTGCTGCTTTTTTGCCACTTTTCAGGCCGGTGTGTCCAGTCCTGCATGTTAATGACCTGTAATGACAAAGGGCATGGGGAGGACTGGGTGTACTCTGAAGAGTCCTGAGGGGTCTGGTAGCATCCTCCCTCTGAGACACTGACAGAAGAGAAGGACTTTTCAGGAGACTCGTATTCAGGGTCGATGGCCTCCACTTTGATTTGGATGGTTCTGGCTTTGATCCGCAGTTTATGTGGCAAAGCTGAAGAACTGACATCTGGCACTTTGTGTGTGGAGACAATGACACTTCTTGGGTCAGCTACAGATGGCATCAACCCTTTGGGTACCTGCTGCTCATCCTCACCATCTGATGATTTGCTTACAACACCATCATCTGAGCTCCTGGGGGAGTTACTGGATGACCTGGTGATCTGCAGGAATGATGCAGGCTGGGGGTAAACTCCTGACAAAGGGCTGGCCACGTAGTTTCTATAGAGTTCATAGGGACTACTACTCTCCTGCACATAGCTGCCATTCTCTGCTGGTTCTTGCTTGACTTCTGCAGTTCTGCAGATGCTGAAGCTACCCTGAGTTGCAATACATGTCTCGGGCATGTGAGGTGAATGCTTGATGACTGATATGCAGCTGCTGCGCAGGTGAAGAGGCTCCAGATCCCTGCTGGCACCCTGGCCAACACCGGTTGGAACAAACTCCTGATAGAGGTTGACAGGGGTGGAGCTGGATAACTTCTGGATTTCTTGGGCATATGCTGCTGAGCTCACCAGACCAAACTTGAGCTTCAACGACAGAAGCTCAGCCTTAAGGGAGGCATTTTCCTCTCCGAGGGCCATCAGCTTGTTCTCCAGAACCATGTCATTTATGCGCCGCTTCTCTCTGGAGCGTTTGGCGGCCTCGTTGTTCTTGCGTCGTTTCTCCCAGTAGTGGGTGTCTTTTTTCTCCTCTGGGATAAACTCCCTTTTCCTACGACAGGTAGTTTTTGCCTTGAATGGAATTGCTGAGACTTTGTGGCTTATCAGGTCTCTGTTAGCCCCCTGTAAGGCCACAGCCAAGACCAGGGCATCCTCTCCACTGTAGGACCCACTGGAGTCCACCTCTTGCTTGATTGATTGCATATTATCACTGCTGGCTACTGTCAATGTGGTCAGAAGTCTTTAACTATATAACATAGTGCTTGTGTGCAGCAACAGTAATTGCCACATTGGATTAATCCACTTAAGTTGGGGAAATCTGTGGAATAGATAGTGAGAGGGGGTTTAGATGTCAGTATCAAGTCAAAACAAAGTTTCAAGTTAATGATAAAATATGTTGTGTATGATAAATAATGTATTTTCACTAGGGCTGGGCGATAAAACGATTTCGAAACGGGATCGCGATAAAATGAACGTCGATAACGATGATAAACTATGGTCATTTTTACTCGATATGGATAGACCTAGATCCTTAATCACTAACAGGCGGACCGCGGTCCGAGTCCGGACCCAAACGCCGTCCTATACGGCTGTACAGCGCACTGTGTTTCGTACGTAGGGGTGGGTACTAAAATTCGGTATTAAACTGTTGAATTATTTAAGACCAGAGTATTGATAAGTTCTGACGTTTAAGTTTTGATGTAATTTATTATCACACGTCTGCAGCGTCTCTGCTCTCTGTGCCACTGCTGCTCCTCCATGCACACACATACAGTTCACTAAAGAAATATTAAATCATCGTTCTTCAAGATTATTCTACATGTATTACACACAGATCACAGATACATTTGTAATGTTATGAGTTAATAGTGGGTTACATACTGATTCAACTCAGATTCAGTAGGATTCTACTTCTTCAGTAAATAACATGTAGTGCCATTGAGTTGCTAATTAAAACAGAAACATCAATATTTTATTAATTTTCATTTCAAGTAAAAAAAAGTAAAGTGTGTGCCACACTAGTGTTAATGTTCATTACATTGGTCAGTGGTACACTAGGTAACTTTTTAGCCAGTCCCCCAACAGTTTTCTTTTTTCTTGAAATGCTACTGAGTACTGTTTACCTCGGTTTCCAGAACAGTGTCATCCATCTTAAGTTTATTCTCATATTGCATGTCCTTATAAATTAGACACCATATAGCATTTAGCACCCTGTTGCCTTCATTGAGGAGGGGTTAGGGGCCTCTGTGCTTTGGAAGTAACATTTACTGCTAGGGCTAGCATTAGCTGGACTCAGATAGTGACAGTCAATCTGGCATTTCTTTCAGTGTGGACAATATTTCAGGAAGTGAATATGTTAAGTACTAATTTTTATCAAAATTTAAGAGATTAGTGTTTTCAATAAAACATGTTAGAATATTTTAATTAGAAATTGTGTTTCTTTTTAAATCAAAATATGAGTTTTAGCCTGGTAGCAACAGACTACATGCTGAATCTATACAGTAGCTGCATAGTTTGTTCATTGCAATGACATAGCATAGATGATAAGCACGTATAGTTTACATATATGAATGCAGTTTATAGTATTATACTGTTAAATGTGTATACTTGTCTTATTTATTTTCAAATTAACATTTATACCTGGTAGGCTTAAAGCGATAGTCCACCTTGTGAGAATAACCCACTCAGTATGTACTCACCACTATGCCGATGTGATGATGGGTGAAGGTCTTCAGTTCACAAAACAATCCTGGAGTTTTAGGAGAAACAGGGTAGCAGCCTCATCCAGTACAATGACAGTGAATGGTGACCACGGATAAAACGTTAAAAAAAGCACACAAAACAAACACAAAATGTCTCCATCCTGCTTGTGTGGTGTAATCCAAGTGTCCGCGAGCCGCAACAGTAAAAATTAACCGCAAAAGACGCCATTTACGCCATGTTTTTAGCAGAAATATCAGCTGTACGTGCACATGCGTCCATTAAGATATATACGAAGTCTTGCGAGATCGACGCCATGTTTACATCCTACCGGCTACATGCTACAGCTGATATTTCTGCTAAAAACATGCCGTAAATGGCGTCTTTTGCGGTTAATTTTTAATGTCGCGGCTCGCAGACACTTGGATTACACCACACAAGCAGGATGGAGACGTTTTGTGTTTGTTTTGTGTTCTATTTTTAACATTTTATCCGTGGTCACCGTTCACTGCCATTGTACTGGATGAGGCTGCTACCCTGTTTCTCCTAAAACTCCAGGATTGTTTTGTGAACTGAAGACCTTCACCCATCATCACATCGGCATAATGGTGAGTGGGTTATTCTCACAAGGTGGAATATCGCTTTAAAGGGAACATAAGCCAAAAAAGAGAAAAAAATCATACTGTCTGGGGTGGATGTAAACAAGAATCACTAATTATTTTGTTGTTAGTGAACCATATATAGATATATTTCATGCAGCTTTTTTTGTTTTATGTGCATATCAAAATAGTCATTTTTGTCTTTTAGCCACAAATTCACTGATGTTCCCTTTAAGCCCACTTAACTGTGGTTCAAAGGGGATTTTCTCCCTTTTGACCTTTGAACTATTTTCCTCCCTTTTGCCCTCACCTGATGAATCAGCTCCATAATTCAGATAATGAATACTCACACTTAAATATCAGTGATACTGCATAGGCGTATTCATTAATATTGCTCACCATGAACTAAATGATTTTAAAATGTGTTCTTTCTTACAATGTATTCAAACTATGATTAAAATTAATGTTTGATTGTATAATCCTTAAATTGGACTCATTTATTATCCTTAGAGCATTAATACTGAGCCTGGAAACTGTTCTGTACTGTTTTTGTCAATCATTCGCTCTTCAGGTACCATTTGCACTTTCAAGCAGCTGGCTGGACCAGAAATTTTGTCCAATTTCAAATGCCAAGAGCACACCAGAGGACAGAGATACAGACAAAATGATAAACACATATTGAATTGAATTTGTTAGTTTAACTTTTTAAGCCTTGTCAACACGGCAATTGATCACACCTATTGATAAATGCAATTTACAGGCCCCAGGACAGGAGTGGAGACAAATGAAAAAAGTTTCTGAGCGTAAGAGATTACAGATTTGTATTGTTAAGATTTTGTAAATATATATTTATTTATTTATTTATTAAAAAATCATGATGTGGACTTATTTGGAACACCCACAGACTTAAATGGTATGTTAGGTACCATTAAGACCATGCCAAACTTTTGACATGTTAAACAATACAAACATTGGAAAGTGGTATAAATGAATTCTAGACACTTCAAATGAGAAATCAGATTTCCACTAAATTGAATGAATTGTCAACTATGTTGATAACTGATTGATCTGTTTGAGTCATTTTTTAGCACACAGATGTACGTCCACATGTTTGGACCTATTTTTCAACTGTCAAGACTACAACAAGATTAATTAATCGATTAATCATTTTGAGTAATTTTTGAGCAAAATTATGTCCAAATTTTCTGATTTCAGCTTCTTAAATGTGAATATGTTCTGGCTTCTTTACTCCTCTCTGAAAACAAAACAAATACAAAATGTCTCCATCCTGCTCATGTGGTGTAATCCAAGTGTCCATGAGCCGCAACATTAAAATTTAACCACAAAAGATGCCATTTACACCATGTTTTTAGCCAAAATGCCAACTGTAGCCTCCCAGGTAGCATGTAAACATGGCGTCGATGTATTGCGAGACTTCGTATATCTCTTAATGGATGCACGTGTGAAAATATCGCGAGATCTCTTGTGCATCTGGCTCAAGTCTGAGAGGCCCAGTGGTTCCCAGACTTTTTCTGGAATGTCAAATCAGTCATTATCTGAATCTTCACTGTAGATCCTTAGCTTGGAGCCACATTCACATGAACACGCACACTATATAGACAAGGTGTGTGTGGTGTAATGTTGCCCAAACCGCATGTTGGGGCTTTAGGATACTTGGATTACACCAGACGAGCAGTATGGAGGAATTTTATGGGTTTTTTTCCACTTGTTTTTTATGTTTGAAATCTGGTCACCATTCACTTCCATTGTTTAGGGAGATTCTGCAATGCTGTTCTCCTGTGAAACTCCAGCAGTGATTTGTGGACTAAAGACCTAAGCCTGACCTTGAATTGGCGTGAGGGTGAGCAGATAATGACTGAATTTTAATTTTTAGGTACCCAAACATGACATCTGCATAGAGTTTAAAAACAACCTCTACTCCTTGGTTTAAAATGCTCTTTTAAAGTAGAGTGCTGCTTGAAAGGGCAATTTAGCCTGTTTTGGACTTTGAAGCTTCCACACATTCAGAGAAGAAGAACAAAAGACTACAGACAGCTGTGATCAGAACACGTGGCTCGAAGCTCAAAGACAGAAACACACAGCCTGTAACCTGAAGCCTACATTATAGACAGTCATCCTGACAAAGCTAATGTTAATTATGGGATGTCATAGAAAATCACAAATCTTCCTTCGTCTTCCCTGACTTTGTGTCCTCGGTTTTTCCTTGGTGTGGTTTACACTCAGGAAGTAAATGGTTACAGGGAAAACATAAAAAGTAGAGCATATATAGCCAGTCTACTCGAGTGTTTAAGTCTATTTTGTTAGATCACTAGGGAGAGATATTCCAGATGTTGCGCGGAGGATCACTCCCTTTTGTCTTTCCTAATGAGGCAACATATGACATCAAGACTAAATTTGGATCACACGTGATAAAAAAAATAAAAAAAAAGAGTGGCAATATTACCGCAACGTGAAGTAGACGTGCGACAGGGGGCGCGGAAGTTCACCGTCGGTTCAGCCACGACAAGTCGGGTAGATGGACAGAGATACGGACCCCCGGTATCGCGCAGCAGCGGCCCGTCAACACGTCCCAATGCCCCACATTCCTTCATTGTGTCTGTATTACACAATAAGAGCGGCGCCCCCGCCCCTCCTGGCGCTGTACACATTATGCAATATTTGCCAGTGTGGCAACAACAAAACGGGCCTGTGTGTTCTGCTGTGTATGTGTGTAGAAGTGAACATATCTCTTAATGAATAAATAACGTGTTAAATAATAAACTGTGTGTGTGTGTGTGTGTGTGTGTGTGTACTGAGACTACAATGTGGCCATTCACTGTTACATGACATCACTGCCGTGCTTACTCATGACACTGGTGGCTGAAGCGTGGGCTCCATCTACGCCCTGAAAAGTAAGCGATTATAATGTGAGGATTAACTCTATATTAAACAGTGTGGAACACGCTGCTTCGTTAGCGCTGCTTGTATTAATAACGTTGGAACTTCCTGACTCGCTCCAGTCACACACCGACAGCAGTGTTCATGACGTTCCAGCCAGCCGAAACATATTCTGGGTTTCAACACTGTGTCGCAATCCGTAAACTCTTGCTGCTGGTAGGCCCACGTACCTGAAGAAAATTCAGTAACGTCACATGTCTTATATCCCGGCCATTCTCCCGCTATTATCTGCTGTGCATAAGCGAACTACTGATATAGCACAGTCTCATAAGAGTCAATACACATTAGCTCCAACTTCACGGCTTTAGTGTTTATCTTATTCTTAGTCTAACAGAAGTTTTAGCGACAGAGAGGTTAGCCACAGGACAGGAATAGAAGCTAGCAGTGATTCACACAGCACAGTAAACACACACTATCCCGCACACACCTCTGTGACACTGCGAGGAAGAACCGGGCTGGAGCTCACACCAAACCGGACCTTTTCTCCCACCTGCTCAGACGCTTCGGTTTTCCTCGGACTCCCTACTGCTAATGCTGAACCGGAGCAAATCCTCCAAGTTGCGAAGCTTCCAGCTCAGCTCCCATGGCTTCTTCCCTTCAAGGTGGCTACTGTTTCAGGATCTGTGTTAGTAGGTCACTAGATAGCTTAAGTGTATTCGCAGCGTGAGATTAAATGGCAGTCGCCGCAGCCAATCGGAATGCAGCATTTTCCAACTTTAGCCAATGACTCTTGGCTTCAGCAGGGAGCCCAAATCACAGAAAGCGTATGTCGTCACTCTCAATGCGTGTGGGGTAGATAGATGCGTCAGTCCATTTTTACCATAAATTCTGTATCCCCAATAAGATTAAAATACACACCAAGATTTCACACAGTGTATACCAATACATTTATAATTCCACACATGTTTAGATGTCGAAAATAAATGCAAACCTTGCAACCTGAATGTTTGCCACATTTATTTTACCATTTTATCCACTTGTTGATCTTACGGAGCCCCAAAAGTGTCATGGAGATGTTCACAGCCTCACCTGCGATACAATGGAGAGAAGAACTCAGCTCATCAACTTTTATTTTCACCTCAGAATGTCATATAATCAGGGTTCGGATTACACAGTGGCTTTCAGGGAGCCTGTTTATCAGTGCACACAGCTTCTATACCATACAAGTGCACGTCAGCGCGGCCAAGTTCAGATGACCCTGAAAATCATGATGTTACTGTTACTATTACAGATAGTTAATACTGTCAATAACATGTCATAGAGTCTAAATAACAACAATAACAACTGACGTGCGTCATTTAAAGTTTCTACAGTGAACTACTGCAGGCTTCAGATTCCAACACCACAGAACCAGCAATATTTTAGGAAAAGGTTGCTGTTCATATGCATATATTAATTTCTGTAGAATTTATATTGAAAAGGATGAGGCAGAGAAGGCGGGTGAGGAAGAGTCAGACAACCATGAGGATTAATCTATCAGCATGAAGTAATTCTGTATTTAAAAGTATACAAGTCGGACTTGAAATTAAAAAAAAAGTACGCACCACAGAAGTGTACAGTTATATTATGATTCATGATCATAAAAAGTTTTTATATTAAGTTGGCACATCTGTTCATATTATCATGCTATCTCTCTCTCTCTCTCTCCCTCCCTCTCTGCTGCGGGTTGTTTTAATCTTTGTGAATGTTAACTAATGTGAAGAGTTCTCAAATCAAAACGAATTCACATTCGTGAATTACATGGGAGGACTTCATAAAGTATCATAGGCAGATGCTGCCCGAGTCTCTCTCAGTCTTTCCTCATCGTCTGTCCCCTCATTTCTTTGTCGTTTCCCTTCTGTCTGTGGATTGAAGTCAGGAGAAAGTGAATTGGGGCCAAAAGTTCAATTTGCAACAATGAAAAGCAAACAGGAACTGAAGTAACACGTTCTGTCTGTCTGTCCTTCTGTCTATTCATCAGTCACCTCTGTCCTGTGTCAGAACCATGGACAGCGCAGCGGTCAGGTCGCCAAACACAACAGCGCACACAGCGTGGTGTCAATTAGTGAAGATACATGTTCGATACATGTGCGAATACACAAATAATATTGGCATATTTTCACTATTATTATTTATGTCAGGATCATCATGTTTTAGAGATCCCAATTGTCCAAAATGAGTCTTTCAGGAGAGCTCATGCCTGTTTCAGGTGAGCCCAGCTCTCCCTAGCTACCCCCGTAATTCAAACCATGCATATAATGACATTCTTGCTGCTCTTGCACTGGACAGGGAGACAGGGATCTTCATCGTTGTCTTCCTCTTCCTCACCCGCCTTCTCTGCCTCATCCTTTTCTTTATATTAATTGTACAGAAATTAATAGATGCATATACAGCACCCTTTTCCTAAAATATTGCTGGTTCTGTGGTGTTGGAATTTTAAATCTGAAGCCTGCAGTAGTTCACTGTAGAAACTTTAAATGACGCACGTCAGTTATTGTTATTGTTGTTATTTAGACTTTATGACATGTTATTGACAGTATTAACTATCTGTAATAGTAACAGTAACATCATGATTTTCAGGGTCATCTGATCCATTGTATCGCGGGTGAGGCTGTGAACATCTGAAGTGGTCAGTACAGAGAACCATATGCAAGGACAAATCAAAACGTGGGAAATAATTGTATTTCGTGCACACGTTTTAGTATCTCGTTCGCATGTTTTAGTATCTTGTGCGCACGATATAGTTTGTTTTTTTTTCATGACACTTTAGGGGCTCCGTAGATCCTGAACACACAAGTGCAGAATGGAAAATAATAACCCCAATTTCACAAGATTCTTATTTGAATTTAAGGACCACATTGGGATTTTATCAGGGTAATATTCCCCTGTTTTCTATTTTCTTATCACATTGACAAAAACAATGTATGAGTCCATTAGCGATAGTAAAAGTATGGAACGAAGGCTCTGAATCATCTTTAGACTGGTCCGGAGTTTGGAGCAGGTATCTGCAATGTGTGGGCTGCAGAGCCGCATGCACCCCTTTTGCCCCTCTCCAGTGGCACCCTGTGGCTTTGTCTAAAACTTAAATGAATATGAATAACAGCTCATATTCTAACTTTTTAATTTTCTCCAACTGTAAAAATGTAAAAAATTGTACGCACTTTCTTTAATTGATCATCATATTCACAGTCAATTAATCGATTAATAGTTCTAGTAATTCTAATATCTAGTAATTAATTCTAGTAGTTAAATAGTTGTTAATATTATACACCTATACTTAAATAATGAATAACATGTGGGCACCCATAAAAATAATCTGTTATATTTTAGATTTTTATTTGTTAGTAAATCAAATAAATTCTACTTGATTCACCAAATTCTTAACCACAGATTAATCGATCATCAGTTCATTGTTATCATCCTTAGTGGCCTATTTAAAAAAGTTGAGCTATTTTGTCAGCTAAATTGTGCATCATAGCATACATCTATAGTTCTGTGTCTATTCCTTTACATTTTGTCACTTATGTCTCCCTAGATGAACCATGGACACCAAATCCAAAAAACAACAGTTTCTGGGGAAAATACAGTATTTAATTGTTGCAGCTCCAGACAGATTTTTTTTCCCCTTCTGTTTGACCAGAAATGGCTCCTTTGATCATAAAGGTCGCTGACCCCTGGATTGGAGGATTTTTTTGTTCATCCCAAAACCCAAATCATAAATTAATAGTACATATACATATTACTACTCCATAATTAGAATTTCATATATCAAACTTATTTGACACCAAAGCGGTGCTTCATGATGAACATAACCACTTCTCCAAACTGCACCAAATGTGATTTGAATCAACCAGGGACATTTTTACACATTATGTGGGAGTGTCCATCAGTTAAAAAAATTAAAAGTTAAAAAATGTGTATCAGAAGCATGTAGCTTTGATATTAACTGCTCTCCAGAATGTTGTTGGATGATGATTCAGGACAGGACTTTCATCAAACTCAAAGACAGCTGTGGCTATCAGCATGTAGGTACTGCTGCTAAAACGATGTTGGTAACCACCGTGCACTCTTTCATCAGTGGAATCAGTCTTTAACAGAGATGTTAACCATGGAGCTCTCAGCCTCAGGATGGATGGTGCAGGCCAGTGTATGCTAAAGGCAAGGAAGGAAGCACTCGGCACAGCTAGAAATATGATATAAATGCACAATTTTTATTCCGTTTTTCTGTTTACTATGCATTGCATTGAGATGAAATATCATGAATGTATAATATGATTTTGTGAAACCCATTGGGAAGGGGTAGGCAGGGTTAATGAGTAATCAATAGTGTAGAGGTATGCTTGGTGCAGCTGTAACTGTATCCTGAATTGTCTTAGTTATATTAGTTGGACTATAATGTGATTAAATGTTAGTTGATGGATTTATGAAGAGAAGCAGAAAAAGGTTGTATTATATATTATTCTGTATTAATTTGTTCTATAATTTTCTAATGTATTGTTTCCCTCCTCTTCAATGCCTTACTGTATGTTATGTGATAGGCTATTTGTTATGTGAGTTTATTCACTAATGTACACCAGCAAACCTTATGGAAAATATGTTTTTTTAAAATTAACATTTATTTTTTTTATTTAGATGGTGATTGTTTATTTATGTATGCATATTATCTATGTATTGTCTTTTCTCTGATTTTTCTTCAAAATACCACTGGCAGAGCACATGTCTGAATTGTTTGTATATATTAATATTTGTTAATAAAGTTTTAAAAAACACACACTGAGAATTTTATGTATACAGACCCTCAGGAATAGCAGATGACCACATCCATGAAGTTTACATAAGGTGAAAAAAGGTGCGTCAGTCCATGACACAGTACATGGAATGTCATGATTTTACAACAAATCCTTCTGACATTTTTATTTAAAATTTCTAATACAACTGCTGACTTTTCCAAACACTTTTCTAAATAAGGTTGCAAAGTTCTTCACAGTGTGCTAAGTTTAACCTTTGTACATTAAACTGGTATATAGCAGGCCTATACACAGTTTGCGTCAGTCAAATCCAGTTATTGTTCCATAATTTATGTATAACATGTCAAATGCTGTTAAATCAGTAGATGGAGCTTTACCAGCCAAAATATGATATTTATTGCCATGTAGGTATTATCAAATCATTGTTCAAAATGTTCCAGCTTGAAATAAAATCATGTTTATAAGATTTAATGAATTTGGATTAAGTATGCATTACATCATGTAATCTACTTAGTTACTTTTAACATCATAATCGAGCACTGAGAACAATCTGAATTCATATCCAAAACCTTTTATCTGCACCTTTGTAGCCAAACAGGTGATCTGATTGCAAACAAGCCACTGCAAACAATAAGATTTGAAAAACAAAACGCTGCAGCAGCACAGGTTTGAAATAAGGATGCAGGTGGTGAATGATTTATCATTAATTGCCTCTAAGCATTGAATCAGTTAAAAATATATTAGGATGTATTAACTAAGCAACAGTCTAGAAATGGCAGTAATGTGTGGTGGAGAGTGGAGACCAGAAGGTCCCCGTGCTGTAGAAGGAAACTTAAACTTAAAATGACAAGAAAAAGAGGTTAAAAAAAGAGAAAAAAATCTTAGTTATTAATGATTTATTGATTGTTAGCATTTCAAACTATTGGTTAAGGGTTTCGAGTCATTTAGACTGAAGATTTGGAGAAACAGAAACTCTTTTGATTGAATGTCTGTTATCAATGATATGTTTAACATCCACAATGTATCTACTCAAAGTAACTAATACTTTGAGTAGTTTTTGAAAAGAATACTTTGTACTTTTACTTAAGTATTTTACTAACATCTATACTTTTACTTCTAATTGAGTAATATTATAGTTATGAGTGATTGTTTATATTGCTTTCTAATTGAAATGATTGTATATGTATATGTTCCGAGTTTGTAGCATGAGGGGACTATTTTACTGTGCTGCACTGTTGTAAAATGACACATAAATGAGCCTTGATGCTGTGAAATAGCCTGAAAAAAGTTAGATCTACTTCATTTGCTTGTGTGTGATCCACACGGACATGATTGGGTTAACTGATATGGTTCCACTCTGTCTTGTGTTGCTTCACTTCATTTTCTCATACAGTTTTACGCCTCTAGGGGTCACTGTTGGATAGCTAGTGTAAGTGTTGCTGCTTGTACCTGGAGGTTCTGAGTTAAGATGGCTGCTGCATACTAGAGTCTCTGCTCAGATATGTCTTCTTGAGAGGTTTGCATGCCTGTTTGAGCACCATTTGTGTAGCCATTCATTGTATTATTCTTCACTGTTCCACAATCAAATGTTGCTCACACAGATAAGACAAAACAAATCAAGTCATCATTATATGAGCCCATATAGAAGAATTAATATTGGACTAAACCCTCTTAACCACTATTATAAAAAGTTATTGTTCACTTCCTGATTAAAAGAAGAAATTAGCCTCACTCAGCTCCATTGTTGGTTGTTATGTGGGCTCAGAGGATGTTCTTAGAACATTTCATGAGCAGGGTTCCCACTGAGTGCTTTATTTATTTCTCATTGAGCTGATTTGTCAGGGGTGCTCACACTTCAAAACATTTAATTCACGCTCATTGGTAACAGTTAATTTGGGCCCATTTGTCACACTTATTATGCACCATTAGTTGCCATGATACGGACTACCTTGATTTTTATAAAAACAAACAAACAAACCTGGTCTTCACTCAATATGCAATTACTTTTTAGCTGAACAGCAGCTGAACAACTGCAAGGCATCAGGGTCACAGACTTAAATCAATATGCTATTTAATATGAATATGAATATGAATATTGCAATACAATATAATTATGACTTACCACAGGGATATTTTTTTGTTTTGTGACAGAAATGGGCTTCCACATAGCGCCTATTTGGTTCTATACAAAAATAATTTCTTTAAAATTGTTAAAAGTGATCTGAAGAAAACAATCCATCAGTTTTCCTGACCAGAGGAGTGTCCAGAGTAGTTGAAATAAGCTCAACTTGAAACACATTAATGCAGCAGTGATATTAATCCAAAAACATTATGGGTGACAATAAAACAAAACTGAAAGGTACTTTTAGTTAATAATGCTTTTTTAAGCTTTACTTTTAATGCACAACTTTTACTTGGCAGAGTGTGGTATTAGCACTTTTACTTGAGGATCTGAGAACTTCCCCCACTGGTTACGTCACACCCTTTAATTCGGGGTGGGGGGGTGCTAAATAGGTCAGACCAGTTTAAAACAGATGGCTGGGGCCTGGAGTCTGTTTTTACACAGGTTTGGTTGGACGCAGGTTGATCAGATTTGATGGCTTGTTTTTCACTTGTTTTTGAGTTCCTGCATTCTGTTGGCCATGGACCAGTGAGCTTTCAGGATCTCAAATTGATACGAGTTGCAATTTTGAAAACCTGCATATGACAAATGGTCTGGTGAGAATTTCAAGTAAACATTATAAAACTATATCTATATCTAATACTACATAACTATATCTAATATCAACTAAGCATGCCACAGTGCAACTTAGCATCGTTGTTGTCCCAGTCTTTGGGAGTGTAAAAGTCTTGACCTGTTACTAGCATTATGACAAAATACTCTCACTCATAGTCCAATTACTAACTTTTTCCAGTACCTTCAAACACGTCCAATGATGATCTTCCTCAGCAAATTGGAGATGTACTTGGTGTAGAAGAAGGGTCTGCAACCATTACTCTCAAAACCAGCCATTTTTGGCTTAAAAAAAAGACAGAAGAAATCTGTCTGGAGCCACAAATATTTGCATATTTTCCCCTGAGGACTTCTCCTCTTTTTGGTATTGGCATTCATAGCTAGTCCATAAAGGTTCAAGATAAGCCACCAGAAAAAAATAGAGGAAAAGGCACTGAACAGTAGATAGGTAGTATTAAAACCTTTTTAAATTAGGTGAATAGGCTTCAATTTTTTACTCAAAAATTACAAAAAACTGAGAATTATTAAGGTCTAACATGATGATGTCATGTCAATAAAGCATTTTAAGTGATTTTAACAATAGTGCCAAGGAGTTTTTTGTGGTTTTTGGGTCCACATCCACATGATCACCTCAAACAAATGCACTCTGAGTCCAGGAAGTGCTCCAACCCAAACATTTTTTGATTTACATACTTTTAGACAGACATGGTCACCCATCTCCCTTCTTCTGGCGAACATGTACACTCAGTAGTTTAATTACCTTGAACTCCCTCCCCACCCCTTAAACGGCTAAATTCAGTCAACATCTGCTCACCCTCATGCAGACTGAGGGTTGGGATTATTTTGTTTGTCCACAAAACACTGCTGACTTTCACAGGAAAACAGTGTTGCATAATCTCCCAAACAATGGAAGTGAATGGTGACCAGTTTTCAAATGTTAACAATCCACTGAAAAAAACTAGAGGTGGGACTCGATTAAAAAAATTAATCTAATTAATTAGAGGCTTTGTGATTAATTAATCTCAATTAATCGCATTTTAATCGCATAACCATATTTACCACAAGAAGCAACATTTTTCAATATAAATGGATTTTGGTATATGACTTAATCAAATGATAGACACATACATGTATTTAAACAACAAAATATTGTTGTGAAAGTGAAGTGAAATGTCCAGCGTCAGCCACTTGACTAAAAACAGTTAACAGACACACACCTCGGCAGCACTGAGATGTGAATCCCTGCCATGCAGGCGTGACTAGCAGAGTCAAACCAAGTCAAGACAAACAGCACAAGTGTCTGTAAAGAGGCTCGTCTCTCCATCGTTCTACACAGAGGCAGAGATGAGCTGCAGGGAGACAGACTGCAGGCAGAGAGAGGAACTGGAGCTCAGGAGGAACAGGTGAAACAGTTGAAACTACAGTGCAAAGCAAGAAACACACAAGTAAATAACGACTGTTGTTGAGCCAACATTATATTGAAGCAGTGAACTGTTGTTTCTCGTGGTAAACCCGCGTTTCTCGTGGCGTAAAGCCCTGCGGGGCCGCGCGCCGGTGCGCGCCTGCCGCCGCCGGTGCCAGGCTTCTTCATAGAAAATAATGGGGGCGGCTGTTTTGACGCGCGGCGTCCGCCGGCGGTGTGTTTTGGCCTGTCTTGTGCATCAGTGTGATCGGTCGACCAGGAAGTCAAGCACTGACAAACGTTCCGTTCCGTCCCGCGATTAAATGCGTAAATTTTTTTGACGCGTTATTTTTTTTTGTAATTAATTAATCATAATTAACGCGTTAAAGTCCCACCCCTAAAAAAAACCTAAAAAATATCTCCCTACTGCTTGTCTGGCATAATCCAAGTCTCCCGACATGCTGTTTACACACCGTTGCACCACACACCCCCAGTTCAGACAGTGTGCATGTGCACGTGAATGTGGCTCCAAGCTAAGAATCTACAGTGAAGATTCAGGCTAAAAACAAAAAACATTTTTTTCGGTCAGCTTGGACTGTTGGGGCTTTAGGAGACTTGGATTACACCAGATTACACCAGACAAGCAGTATGGTTGTTTCTGCATATCTCCTTACTGCAGTCTGTTGTTTCTTTATGTTTGAAAACTGGTGACCATTCACTTCCATTGTGGGAAGATTGGGAGATTCTGCAATGCTGTTCTCCTGTGAAGCTCCAGCTTCATCCATCACATCATCAACCCACACATCGGGTTCACTGGTGAACAGACAAAGGAGGGAACAAGATACCTTGAGCAGAATCATGCACCACATTTTTTTGGCAGTTTTTACATGGACCGACATTCATCAAATGCTTACCTGTTGTTTTGGAGTTTAATAATCCCAACAAACCAACATATTTCTGAACCTCAGTGGAAAGTTACAGTGTGTTATCATTTACGTTCTTTTATTACCTTGGCAATAAATTCTTCACTACAAAGTATATTTTTTGCCCGTATATAAAACTCTCAGAAGATGATTAAATATAATGAAGTGACAGCACGTTTCCCTTCAGGAAAATACACCATTTTATTCATATGACTTTATGTGAACATTATATGGTGAGCAAAAAAACTGCTTAAACAAAGCAAACAAGTGGTGGAAAAGACACTGTATTAACACTAGGCTTAGCTATCTTCACCAATAATGAAAAATTATAAACAAATTAAATGTTCAAACCAAAGTACATAAATTACAAATTTATTACACATTTCAACTTTGTTTTCAAAGTTGATGTTAAAAGTATCAATTTCATGGGAAATAAGTCACATGGAATGAAACCTGAAAAACAACAACAACAAAACAAAATTATTTGTTCTTATTCTTTGATTTGTTTGATGGAAACACATTCCAAAATACATCTCAGTGAGTATAATTATTAACAAAGTTACCTCATACACCGTTTCTTTCAGAACTCCTACAACATTTATATTCATCATACATTCTATTGTTCTATGATTGTGGCTTTCACCAACCATAGAATAATAACCACAAAAGCAACATTAAATTGTCATTAAAGTGATATTCCACTTTGTGAGAATAAACCACTCAGTATGTACTCACCACTATGCCGATGATGTGATGATGGATGAAGGTCTTCAGTTCACCAAACAATCCTGGAGTTTTAGGAGAAACAGGGTAGCAGCCTCATCCAGTACAATGGCAGTGAACGGTGACCACGGATAAAACGTACACACAAAGCACACAAAACATCTCCATCCTGCTTGTGTGGTGTAATCCAAGTATCCGCAAACTGCGACATTAAAAATTAATCTGCAAGACGCAATTTACGCCATGTTTTTAGCAGAAATGTCAACTGTAGCATGTAGCCAGTAGGATGTAAACATAGCGTCGATCTCATGAGACTTCCGCATGTGCGTCCATTAAGATATATACGAAGTCTCACGAGACTTAATGGACGCACATGCGGAAGTCTCACGAGATTGACGCCATGTTTACATCCTACCGGCTACATGCTACAGTTGACATTTCTGCTAAAAACATGGCGTAAAT
>JAJHUR010101893.1:0-45806 GCA_027495735.1 Lutjanus campechanus | reverse complement strand
CCTATACTTTCATTTCATGACCTCTTTCATAACTCATGAACTGTTTTCATTCAATACTTGTAGGAGGCATCACTGGATGCAGCAGCATTCCTTTATCATTAGTGAAGGATAGTCCATACTTTAGTCATGACCCCTTTCATAATTCATGAACTGTTGCTGGACTTGGCAGTTCCTTTTTCATTGATGTGAGTTTGTCCCACCCCCTATACTCATGCTACGGAGGTCAGGTGTTTATGAGGTTGTGTGTGAATGCATGCACCTCGGCACTTTTTTCTCCCACAGCACAGTCTCAGACAGGGCTTCATACTACTCCAGCGATATTAAAACAAGCTCACTAGACTCAGATGATTTGACAGCAGCCATGTGGGGAATCAGATCGTAGGTCTTCTCATACTGGAGCCCAGCCCGCCTGACCTGCCAGAAATCCATCCAGTTGTCCAACAGCCAGACTGCTGATTGTTCAGGCACTGGCGTTGTATCAACAACCAATATAGTCAAAATTTGGACACCAAAATTAGCTGGGGATGACCAATTCAGGAGGGAAAAAAATCAGGCTTAATCTGTTCAGTGTCTGCTAAGGTTAATATATTCACGTTTGATCGAAAACCGAGCAAACAAGCTGCCTGTGAGTTCAGAATTGTGAAGGTTATGTAACATTTCCTGATTGGCAGAGGTGGGAAGTAATGAAATACAAATATTTTGCTACCATACTGAAGTAGAGTTTTCAGGTAATTGTACTGTACTTGAATATTTATTTTTCTGACAACTTTTCACTTTTACTCCCTACATTTGAACACAAATATCTGTACTTTCTACTCTTTGTTTTGCATCAACTCTGATTTAAATCCAGATGGATGGGACAATAATACATAGAAAAGACGATTCCTTGTGCTATCCAGCAGTGTAAGTGATGAAAGCAGCATAAAATTTGTAACAAGACAAAAAAAAGATGCAACTAGACAAAATTGAAAACAAACAAACAAACAAAAAAACGTAGGGGACGCAACAAGAAAAAATGGCATAAAAGACATAACAAGACAAAAACGTGTACCAAGACGAAAATGACATCAAAGATGCAACAAGATGAAAAAGACACTAAATAAAATGCATACCAAGACAAGAATTATGTAAAAAAATTAACGAGACAAAAACAACGTAAAAGACGTAACAATGAAAATGACATAACAAGACAATGTAAAAGACGAAACATATGTAAGAAGTCAAAAAAAGACGTAAAAGATGTACCATGACAGAAGTCACATAAAAGACATAACGAGACATAAACTATTTAAAAGACGTAACAGGGCGTAACAAGATGAAAAAGGTGTAGAAAAGGTGTACCAAGACAACAACAACATAAAAGATGTAAAACGAGATGAAAAAGACGTAACAAGACAAAAATGACCTAAAAGACTTAATGAAACAAAAACAACATAAAAGACAAAACAGACAGAGAGAGACTCGACTGCTGGGTGGAGGTGAAGTTCAGTTAGCTTTCAGAGAAACAGCCGGTAGAAATGTCTCTCAGAGGACGACTTTTCATGAGTAAAGAATGGGTGTACTTTATTTTACCTCTGCTGATTGGGACTAAAATGATTAGTATAAGAGTATAATATATTACTATAATAAAGCCACTTCACTTGTTTGGACAGCAGTGGAGGTGCAGTCGGCTCTGTGCTGTTCTGCGGGTCAGCAGCTGCCTTCTGTCTGTACCGAGATCCACTGGATATTTGTCAGTCTGTTGACAGCCTGTCAACATCCAGTAGGTTGAATAGTGGAACACCAAACGGATACAACAGCCTGCTGTTTCATTTCTATTTAATGAGCGAAATGGTGAACAAGTTGTGTACAAGTGCTGTGGAAAAGCTCCCTCGCAGCTATCACTGCCTCTCTTATCTTAATGAATCAGCTGATTATCTCCAGTTATGACACCATCACTTCTGTTATCTTAATCCATCGATGCCCCGTGGACTGCCCCACTATACTCCTGACTGTTTACAATTAACAGACTGATAGAATCTCACGCAGACTTGTGAGAGCATGAGCCAGGAGAGGTGTGGGTACAATTTCTGAGGCCTGAGATACCCCATTCTCAATGAGCCTTTTTTTTTCCATGCAAGAGGAGAAAATGTGCAGCAAAATGGACTTTAGATTTAGTGCTATTGATTAAAGGATGGTATACCAAATAGATGTGGCTGTAAACAAATTATTGTGGTGTCGCAAAGAGTTATGGATCCCTGCATCAGATTATTTAAACCCCTAAAAGGTCGGAATGATGATTATGATAAATCATGCTTAGCTGGATAGATAATCTATTCTTAATTATGATGAAATTGAATATGTTTGGGAGGCATTACACGCTGGCCCGTGGCCTTATAAGATGCTATTAATGGAGGGAGCGAGGGCGAATGAAAGGGTTTTGTTTTGTCGGGAAACAGGTCGACAGCCTTTCAAACATTGTTAGATGTGATGGGCCGTGATCCACACAGAGAGCAGCCTCTGCCCACAGCTGATAAATGGAAAAGCCGAGGATTAGTTGTGTCCCTGTGGGCTATGCCATCCAATTCACTGTGATCATACATGTATTTGTGTGGGTTAATTGTTACGCGGTGAGTGCGCTGCAGCCTATAAAGCACACCTCCACCAACACGACCGGCAAAATGCCTCCTGTGTGCCATGACTGCATTATTGCGTTATGATGAAATTACTAATCTAAGTTTAAAAAAAAAAAATCATAAGCAACCCGCTGTGATGTTGTTTGTTTTTACCACCAGAGTCAGGTTCAGTTGTCGTATGTTATTTAGAAAATGAAATGTTTTTCATGCAGAAATGATGAACTTAACTTTATTCATGGAGACCATGTCTTATGTAGTTCAATCCACCCACAAAGTGTGGTGATATAACCTGAGGAAATGGATGTGTTGGCCTCCATCACATCATCTCCGACCCGTAAGAAGAAATAATCAACTTGCTAATTTATGTAGACGAGTCTTAGCATTCCAGCCATATCAGATTTATTCAAAGACTTCACATGCAGAGGCTGCATGCAGTTGCACTGTAGGGGTTTCACAGCGAAGTTGACTATCAAAATGACTAATTGACACTGTGCATCATTGTAGACTATCGTTCATCTGTTGTCAGACATGTGAATGAACACAATTTAAGTATTTAGAGAAGGAAAGATTGATATGTTGGCGAGGTGTGTTGAGTCAGAGTTAACCTGGTTAGATCACGACTTATGTTAAACTCATTACCTGGTCGGGAGAAGGTTACGTTCAGAGTTTCAGATTAAATCAGCCGTAAAAGCGTTGCTCTTTGTCTGATTCTTTTCCTGATGACTTTCTTTATGAGTTGCAAAATATATGCAAAGTTGCCGAGCTGCCCGTTCATAAATCCACAGAATAAAACCGTGTTAGAGCAGCACAAACTGAATGTGTTGCCCTGTCATGGGAACCTCCGTATGATGATGCAGAATTTTTTTTTTTTCTTTTCCGCTATTTGCTTTAGGTAATATTTATCATGGAATATATTCAATCAGTAGCTATAATTTGACTTTGATTTGGCCAAAACCTTAAGTGATTTCCCCGTCTCCTTAATTATGGGACAGTGTCAGATATCAGTATCACGTTTAAATCTGCTCTATAAAGTTTAATTCCTTAATGTGCAGCTGTCACATTAGAAATAAACAGCAGCATTAAGAGCTCATTAAGTCGATCAATAATTTTCTGCCGGCATTCCTCTCGTCTTATTTGCAGCAGACAGTGTTGCTGTTTACTTTAGTGTATATTTTTTAATATTCTCTATAGCTCTTCGTTATAACAACCTATTCATCTCGACTGAATGCGGAAGAAGTCAAATGACGAACCAAACTGCCATGTTTATGTGAGCCTGAAGAAGAAAGCCTGAGTTAACAATGACAGTTGATAACCACAGTTGTGATACCTGTTACCTCTGATCGGGGTTTTAAGTTTTGTCGAGACAGCTCGTGCAAAGAAAGTCTGGCTGTGTTGAGCTTCCTTCAGAGTACAGCCCTCTGCCGTCCCTTCTACAAAGCTGTCTTGTTGTTACTGCAGTCAAACAGCATCACCAGCTCAGACAAGATTGGTGGGGATTCCGTCCAGTCAGATCTTAGCTCATTTGTCTGTCAGAGCCAATTAAGGACTCTGCTATTTCTACCTATCCCCAGTTTGGTCCTGTCTGCCTTTTAGACAAGAATTAATCATTGTTGTTGGGTGAAAAAATGTATACATGCCACATGATTAGTCAATACTTTTTAGGAGTAGTGGACGACTAGTAAAATGCAGTGGAATGAATGCCCTATTGCACTGCACAATTAAACTGTTAGCCAGTTTTGTGTAAAAAAAAACAAAACAACAACTTAAAATAAATTTTAAAAAAAGAAGTAAGAACATATACTTAAAGGTCCTTTCCAGGTGTGTTTTAAAGCATGTCTCTGATTCATATTTTATTAAACATTTTTCCCAATAAGCACATTTACTCCCAAGGCAAGCTTGCCCAAGCTTGGCCGGTGCACATCATGATGGCTAGCGTTAGCTTTCAAGGAAACATGGAGAGATTCAGCCATACATGTTTTACCCTCAGTGAAAGTTCAACAAAGATGTGTCTGTCACCAAAATCAGCAATTAACAGATGTATCAGAGTAATAAGTGTAGTTTGCATCCCTTACTTGTTCATGTTGTTTGTTGGCGTGTAACTGGTTGGGCTGTAGCAGCTGACACAGCTAATGTTATGTACTAAATCTAGGCTGCTCAGATACATTTAAATCTCAGATTTAAATGCACCAAGTGGAGGGTACATTTAATTCGGAGCATACACACAGTAGTTGTACAAGTTTAGTAGCTGTACAAGACTCTGCCAGAAAGCTTTTTTAACATGTTTTCAGTTGTAAAATAGTTGCAGTTTGGTTAGATATAGGCAAAAAGAAACTACTTGGTTTAGGATTCAGGAAAAGATCGTGTTCTGGTTACTTTACGTTATGTGCATCACTTTTGATGATGTTGTTTTCTCAGGAGACATGGACCCGGTCTCGTGGGTGAAAGTCCTGTGTTTGTTTGAGCCATCCATTCACCACACCTCTTCGATGCACAGATTTTCTCCATCTTCATTCTATATCAAAGGCCCGGTTAATCTGATACAGCTATAGACAGGTACCTCGAATGCCCGTATGAGGAGTCAAGGGACGTGACAAAATGTCAGTATCTGACAACTTGGGAAAGACAACGGCCTGGTGATATAATAAAGTGGCTATATGCAATACTACCAGTGAAGGGGTCACAAGGTCAGATGTTGAGCTAAATCTTTCAGAAATGACAGCAGCATATCCCAACCATATTGTATGTGTGTGTGTTTGTTTGTTAAGGGGGATAGCATGATTGAAGGGTAAATGGAGTTCTGTGGTTCTGAAGGGGACCTGGAAACTCTGGAAATAGCCTGCAGCAGTGGCACTGCCAGGATTCAATTTCATCCAAACTTTGCAAACGTGGTCGGGATTTGCAGAAGACATATGTATGCTGCTCACTATAAAATGCTGTTACTATATAAATAAATGCATCTCTTTGCAGAGAGGAAAATATGATAAAGTGATCCGTAAGTCCACGCTCTCCCCTACGCTAAGCAGAGGGAGAGAGAAATTACACAGCCTACAGATGTTTAAAAACATCTTTAAATTTTTTTTTTTTTTTTCACACCTTCAAAAAAAATTGTACGCACAGTGCGTACAGGATTCCGGCTGGCGGCGCCACTGGCCTGCAGTGGTCCCTCTTCACACCTATTGTGTCAGTAAAGGGTTAACACCTTCAATGTTTGTGTCAAATTCCAGTAAAATGGTTAGGGATGAATAGAAAAGGTGATAGTAGTGTTACATTAAACCCCTAGTAAACGGCACAGTCTCTGCAAAAGATGTGTGAATGATAGGTATCAGTATCTAACCATGTCATAGGACAAATGGTCTCCTTTTAACACAAGACAGTCAAGAAGGTCTTTTTGTATAAATTTTTCAATGTAATAACTTTGTTGAAATAAAAGCTATTTAACTATATGACCCCGAGGTTTTGAGAATTTCCACCTTGAGTGGCCATAGCAGTCATATTGCCTGAATTATGAACACTATTTCATTTCATTCCTGCTTTTGAAGATGCACATCACCGTTGCCTAGCAACTTTTTATTGTATTGTTTCTTTACGTTCTTGCAAAGCTAAATCCTACCTTTAGCTTCGAGCTAGGAGTAAAGAAGGCTTTGAAGAATATCATAATAAAATGTCAGCAAGAAGGAGAATGACTGCCACAGAAGCTTAACCCATGCTTCAGAGCCATCTGTTAAAGTCCAAAAATCTAAAATTATTCAAAAACCATAAATGTAATCAGGTCCATATGTCACGACATGTATGTTATGTGGGTTAACTGCATTCTCTTGCCACTTTGTGCTCCATTTAAACCAGTTAATTATTTAAACTGAGGATTTCATCCAAGGATTTTTTTTTTTTTGCTTTTTAGGGTGATAATGTCATAAAATATGATGAAAGACATCCAAAGCATAATTCAAAAACCTCAGAAGAAGCTTCAAACATAAATACCACATGACAAAAATGACATCTTGTACTAAATGCCAAGGGTGAGCAGTCAGAACGATTGCTACGGCCATTTTAGCAGTCATAGAATTCTGGTAGTTCTGGTCTTAAACCTGTTTGTTTCTCTCTGAACCAATGAATTGCTTCAAGTGTTTGTACCACAGGTCTAATATTACGGATTTATCTCAAAGTAAATGTGTAACCTAATTCCTCAAGCCTTTGGTACGCCGGCTGAGAGGATGCAGAGGGAACAATTTCAGAAATGACAAGCAATTCAGTGTATGATGGATGGAGAGATCCTGAAAGACACAACTGCAAAAACAACAACAACAAAAAAGGAGGAAAACTGCAACCAAACGTCTCAGCACTCACACACGCACACACACAGCTGCAGGATTAATGGTGTTGGCAAATTATTGATGTTATTCTGTCAGTTTAGAATATGTGTGTGTGTGTGCAGGCGTTAATATACAGTGTATGCATACATCCTGAGTGGGTGTTTGTCTGTGTGACAGCTGGGACACATATTAGCATGTATTTTCTCATTACACGTATGATCGTGTGTGTGCATGTGTGTGTGTGTGTGTGTGCATCAGAGCATGAACGTGCACTTACTCAAAGCATGAAATAATTTGTGATCAACATCAAAGTAAGTCTTTATTTTTCTTATCTGTTGCCTACAGGCCTCTAATTATACATTCATGCCTTCCTGCACCAGGCTGCAAAGTTGGGAATTCAATTTTCTCTCTGCAGAGCAACACACACATTCCCATTGAGATGGAGAGGATGTGTTTGGGAAATAAAAGAATCCATCGTTCCATTCTATGGAAATTAGCTCCCAAACAGTATGAAGAATGGCAGTGCCTTGATGTGGAGAGATGCCACATGAGAAGGACCCTGTAACCCCAGAGGCGACGCCTCGCTCAAGGACAGCGACAAAACCAGAGCGACAGCAACCTGATCGACTAAACCTGACAACAGCTTCAAGTGAAGGCGTTATGCACAGGGCATACTCACACACACACATCAGGTACATATTTGAATGGAGACAGTCAAGGTGACTGGCATTTTTACATACCGGACAAATAAACACAGACAAAAACTCACCCTAAAAATAAAAAGTACATCTTTTCCCCCTGGCCTGTAGTGCTACTTATCCATCTAAATTTTTCTGGTATGAATTGCAAGGTTTTGGAGACGTCAGCCGTATGGATGTCTGCCTTCTCTCCAATATAATGGGACTAGATAGCACTAGTTGAAAAATTCAAAACCAATGTCTTTCCAAAAATAATGACCTGGTTGCACAAGAGTTTCATGTAGGAACCACTTTCCAGTAGAAAACAAAGTACTTACAGTAGATTCTAAAGTAGTTCCAGTAGATACTGCAGAAAGAAAGCTCAAACAAGGTCTTTGGATTATCCATTATTAACCAGGTCATGGTTTTTCTAAAGAGACACTGGTTCTGAATTAATGTATTTTTTGGTGTGTTGAGCACCACAAGCTGAGTGCCATTTAGTCCCATTATATTTGAGGGACAGACATCTCTACAGTTGACATCTCAAAAACTCAGCAAATCACACCAAAAAAATCTGGATGGATAAACGGCACTACAGGCCAGGAGAAAAATATATATTTTTGATTTTGGGCTGAACTGTCCCTCTAAGAAAAACATAGTATAAAACAACATAGTATAAAAGTAATTTCTTTTTAGCTTTTGTTTTGTTAAACAAGCATATAAAGTCAATAACAAATTATGATGTATTATTTTTAGGAAATTGTATCATTATTAATGGTATTTGTGCAATATGTAGTAATATTACATGCAAAAATGAGTACACCAGTCCAAATAGTGAGTTTAAGCCATAGACTGTATATTAAATAGATTGTTTAATATAAGAACTATGGTTTAAACAAGTCGTTCCCGCCCGGTCCCTCATCCTTGGATTCTGGGAAGCTCAGGCGGCTGCAGGAGCTCTGCAGGATGCATGGAACATTGTACATTCACAATAACAAATGATAGCAAGTCCTCCACAGTCAGTTGATCAGTTGGTCATAACTCAGCTGTCAGTTGTCTGTCAATGTAAAGTTAGACATGTTATCCTGAAAACAAAAGCCCACTGCTCTGAAAATACACAGAGGCTGCCTGTCTCACTGCCTGCCAAACTCCATTAACACATTACTCAATTTCACAGTTATAAACATCGACGCCTTGTACAAGATTATTGATTTGCTGTGACTCATAAACAGAGACTTACTCATTCGGTGAAAATTTGACATTAATTTGAACTCTAATTAACAGGAAACAGGCAAACAAACAGTCAATCCAACGTGGAATGAACATTTTAAAGCGAGACACCAGCTGGAACATTGTTGGCAGAGTAGCAAGTATAGCAACATGTTTCCTCGATCTCTGATGATGGTCATGGTCATTTCATGTTTTTTTAACACTAAATATGTTACTTATATCTCCTTTAATCTCCGTATTCTTGTGAAAATCATATGTAGCTTTCTTCATAGAGACCTGATATAGTTTGTATTTCTATCTTTACTACAAAATGCACTGTGCCTCACTGCTATCTTTGATACTCGAGTCTTTTATTACCTCCTCCAAGGAGGTTATGTTCTATGTTCAGTTTGTTTGTTTGTCTGTCAGCAGAATTAAGAAAAAACTGCTGGCCTGATTTCTGAGAAACCATAAGGTCAATTGTAACCAGTGTCTATAGCAAAATGAACTGAATTCATCACACATGCATGAACCTGTTGTAATTAAAGTGAATGACAGCTACCTCAAGCACCACAGTAGAAACAAATGCAGCAGGTATGTAAGAAATAAGGTAAACTTTAGCCCTTTAGTGTTCACACTGTACACCTTCCACTGCAAACCCCAACACGTCGAGGACTCTGCTGTGGAAGTTTGCAAATGACACCACCATCATTGGACGGATTTCAAACGACGTGAGATGAGACAAGGAGACTTCATATCAGGAGGAAATCAACAGTCTTGCAGATTGGTGGTGCAGAGAAAACAACCCACTGCTGAACATCAGCAAAACCGAAAGGGATGATGGTTGACCTTTGGAAAAAGGAGGCAAAGACGCACACCCCCGTCTACATCAGTAGGGCTGAGGTGGAGCAGGTTTAGGTTCGCAGAGAACATGACATGGTCATCTCACATCTCCATTCTGGCAAAGAAAGCTCAGAAAGCTGTATTTCTTAAGGAAAAGTGAAAATTCCTATGCCAAGTTCTTTTTAACTACTACAAGCATCCTGACTGGAAACATTACGAGTTGAGATGGCGTGGTCACCGCCCGGAACAGGAGGATCCTCAGCAGGTGATTTCAGCTGCTCAGAACATCAGTGGTACCCATCTACAGAGCATCAGTGATACAGGGGAGGTGAGGTGCCTGCGAAGAGCCCAGAGGAAACTAAAAGACGACCCCAACCGCAGCCACAAACTATCTGCTGCTGTACCATCAGTCTGAGGAGCAGCTTCTTCCCTCGGGCTGAGACTGCTTAATTCATCCTCAGCACTGCACTTTTTAAAAAAAAATGTTTTTCTTGTGTAGCATAGAGGAACTTCAACTTGTATTTGTTGTGCAGCCCCATAGAATGACAAATAAATGATCACTGAACCTTGAAATCCAAGAGGGAAAAAAAACTGTAAGGGGACAAAGTAGCATGTCTGTTACGAACACTTCTATTTACTAACCTTCAATAGGGCAGACGAACTTGAGCTTTTGACTACACTGAAATTGTTTACTCTGGCTTTAGTCACAGTTTGAAACTGTCATTATGGTATCAGAAACTTTGTGAACACATGGATCAGTGTAAAGCCTGAACTTAGGGTTGTTATTTGTTATTTTGTTTCTTTTCTTTGTTTTGTGTTTGCGCCTGTGGATTTCAATAGTCCATTTGAAAACTGCATCTGTAAAATGTTTCCATTTTATCCACGGGGGCTTTAATTAATGTGAAACAGGCATAGAAATCAGCTTCTGTAGTTCGGTCCGGAAAGGAAATTTCAAAGAGAGACACCACGGCTGTAATGTTCATGTCAAGTAAAGCAAATATTTTGACTTTCCTTGATCTCTGATGACACAATGTGGTCATTTTATGATTTACTACAGTAAATATATGTAAAGTTTTTTCCCTGGAATACATGAAAACAGTCATAAATGCGCACAAACATATGAGCGCACACGCAGCTGCACGCCTATCTGAACACTTCCACAAATTGAGAGAGGCATTTTTGACTGAGTAACTCACTTGATTTCCTCACTAATGACCATGTCAATATATCTCTTAAAAGCATCTGACAAAGCTAATGAAGCCTCAGTACACTCCCTCACCATCCAAATCCTGCCATTGAAAATCTATCGGCGTTAACCAAAGCATGTACGCTCATGATTCTTGTCCTCCTCTGTCCGTGTCTCTTCAATCAGGCCGTTTGAGAGCTGAGGAGTGACAGATTTTTCTTCCGATTAAACATACCATGTCATACCCACTTTTCCTGTAGATTACAGATGATGAAAATGAAATCCTTGTGGAAAAGCTTTGTTGATATAGAGAGGCATTTACACATTTTTGTCTATTTGGACATGTGGTTCCAGTACAGAAGATGTACAGTTCCGATCTCCTCTCAGTGCGTATAACAGAGTGTGTACATGCTGTGTTCTGTTCTCAAGTCAGCAATAATAAAACCATGACTACAAAAAAAAAGCTGGGAGGTTGTGTAAACCATGAATAAAACATTTGACATACAGGCTATGCAATTAAAAACAGTGCAAAGATCAACTTCATTGATTTTTGTGTCATGGTTTTTCGGGTTTGGTAGTTCACTTCCTGTTTTATTTTGTTGTCTTTACTTCCTGTCTTTGTCTGTTTTTCCACCTTTTCGAAGTCTGATTGTTATTGTAAGTCCCTGAGTGTTTCCACCTGCCCCTGACCACCTCCCCAGGGTATTTAGCCTTGTGTCTGTTCCCTCTGCAGCTGCTAGTTCATCTTTAGTTTTATGGTCAAGACTCCCGGTGTTGTCTTTGTGTTTCCCTGTGGTTTTTTGGACTGTCTGCTGTTGCTCTGTGACAAAAAAAAACTTTTAAAAAGTGTTATAAGCCTTCAAAATCTAAAACTCAGCATACCTAACTGGGCAGTGGTGGAGTGTAACTAAGTACATTCACTCAAGTACTAAAGTACTTGTACTTTGTCCATCTACTCCACTATATTTCAGAGGCGAATATTGTAGTTTTCACTCCACTACATTTGTCTGACAGTTTTAGTTACTTCTCTAGATTACAATTTTTATACAGTTCATGTCCAGTGAAAACGATGTATCTCTAAATGTGGTGATTTTGAATCTTTATGTATTTAGAAAATTCTCCTACTTCTCAAACATGTTCTTAGTGTATTTTGTTGTAATCTGTCTGTTACGTTATGAAATATACTGTGTGCACAGACCTCAGGATGGCACTAGACAAACATGTTAAAACATTTTGAAACCCAGATGAAAAAAGTTTGGTTTTATTCCACGTCCAACCCTAGAAATGAATATTAACAGCTGTGAGAGGGTGTTATCTGAAAGATTGAATTTGCCATCATGAGACATGCCCCTCACAGACGACCTCTCCATGTCTCTCCACAGACTTGTTTGGTTGAGTGGGAGTTATGAAAAGCATTTGCCATGAAGGGGGTGAAATTTTATCACAATGGGCAAGGACATTTCCAGGCTCTCATACCTTAATGTTCTTGTAAAGTAAAGTAAAGTTTGTAAGTAGTTGTAAATAATCCATCCTTGAGAATTGGCATAAATCATGTCTTATCTCCCCAGAAAACTTCTTCAAACTTCAAACAATTTTAAAATGTGTTAAAAGTCTTCGAAATCTAAAACTAACAATACATACTGATATTGCTAGACATGATGCAAATTTTTTGTGTCCCTGTGTTTTAGTTGAATTGAAAAATTACTTCCATACTTTCCCCTTTTGAGGGGAAGTTGTGCCAAAAAAATTCAATGTTTAAAAAAGGTGAAATTCTCAATAATTGTAAGAATTACAGAATTATTATGAATTATGTAGGTCAGGAGGTTGGCCCGTTACAAGGTTTAATAACCAAGATTTTAATCCTTTAAAAAATATGCTTTTCCAGTATAATTGAAGAGTAAAAATCAAAACCCCGTCAAAATACAGTTTTGTCCCAATTGACAAAAATGAGTGATATTTCGTATGTATTATATTTATCACATCAAGCGACAGGAATGCGCCTGCACCTTGTCAAGAGATTAAAACGTTCACATAATTGCTTTGTCTTACTTAAGAGCTGCGAGTGAGCAGCAGTGAGGCCGAGTGTTCAGAGCCGAGCCTGCTTAGTATGCGGCCCAGCAGTTTTACTCACTTCAGCACAAAGAAAATAATCATCTACTGGCACTGAAGACATATATGTGTTGTAATCCATGTTCACTGGATATTGTAATACCTTTTATTACTGAACAAACAAAATGCCTCTCATTACTTCACAAACATCACCCAGAGAGTTTACCTTGAGAAGACACCGCAGGATGATGGGATTGCATTCATCTGCACAACATCGTATCAGGTTTCCTTGTAACAAAGAGACCTTACCTCATTATGTCGTCTCTCATGAGGTCTTTTCCTGTTATTACCCGTACCACTCAGATATTTCCTTCATTGATCTTTCCTTATTATGCTCAGATCTGTTGTTGTTATATTGAGTTATTTTCTCATCAGATCCTCTCTGGTTATAAGGCGTTTTCTCATCGTGATCCCAGAACACCGGGTTACTGGAATATGGAGAGGAGATTGGAGAATAATAGAAGGAGATCAACAATGGTGACGGGAACGGCAGAACCCATGGGTGACGTCTTGGGTTACGCATTTGATGGGACAGTGGGTCGTGGGTGTCTTTGGTTGCTCTCATGAGACTGACATAGACATATTGATTAAACTTTGATTTCATACTGTATGTCACAATGATCTAGGGTTGCCTCAAAGCTCCTCTGTCTAAAATCATAGACTGCGTGAGATTTAGAGGAATCTATTGGCAGAATATGGCGGAGATGGAGTATAATATTCATAAGTATGTTTTCTTTAGTGTAAAATCACCAGAAACTATATACACATATATTGTTGGTGTGTTTTCATAACCTTAGAATGAGCCCTTCATATCTAGGGTGTAGTATTATTATTTTGGATAAAATGTTATGTCATCTTTGATGCAAAGTTGATGTGAGATGACATGACATGACATGAGATGTCTTTGTTTTGACAACTTGACATCAATAAAGACCAAAATGTCTCTGTCATGAGGACTTGATATTAACAAACTTAAAGAACTGTTTTAACATGATATTATATATTCACAAAGAATATACAGAAGAAACAAAGAACAAAGACATATTCAAACTCAGAATTCCACCTGGATTTTTCTTTTTTAGTTCAAGAAATGTCAACTTACTTTGTTTTGTTGTTGTTTGTTTGTTTGTTTGTGTTTTTTTTACACCCGATGAGTATGTTGCTTTTGCTGATTTCCCCTCTATTCACCTGTGGCCTCATTTATAAAACTGTGTGTAGGATTCAAGATGGCGAACGGACAAAACTCAGAAAGTGCACAGCATAAATATATTCTGATTTATAAAACAGGACATAGGCACGTCTTACGCTGGCTTCCCTTTATATCAATCAACTGGAAATGTGGTGCACCTTTTGCGAATGTCATGCAATGTCCATAGTTACTTATAAATGGTTGGTGAGACACCCCAAATTAATTTTCATTCAGACTGACTGCATGAGGACAATCTTGGCAAAAGCAGAGAGGAAGGCTTAAAAGAGGAATGCCACACAGTATGAACTTAAAGTTTTTGTTGTGGAGGTTGAGACAAGAAAAAATATGTTGCCTGGTGGACATAGAGCGGACATTACAGACACCAAAAAGGCGTCCGAGTGGCAGCATGTTGTGACGCTGTGAAGGCTGCTGCCTCACAAGGTTGGACAGTCACCGAGTTCAATTAAAAAAAGAAACGGTTCAATAGAAAACTAGAAGCCAAAAAGCACACAGCCACAGGCAGAGTGAGTGTGTGTGTGTTTGTGCCACGGACGGGGGAGAAAGGGGACATCTCGCTCTTTTGATGAGAAACTGACTGATTATTAGGCAATTCCACCTGAGTGGAGGAGCGCTGGAGACGGAGGGGGACACAGAGTGTGCCAGATGCACCAGATGATTCAGATAGCCTGCATCATCTTCTATTTCTTTTATTCGCCGTGTGTTCCAGTAAATCAGAGGTGCTGCAGCTGTGTGCGCCTCCACTACACCTCGACTCTGCGTCTTAACCCTTTGCACAGTATCTTACTCTGCTCTCTTTTGGACAGAGACCTCGGACATTGTTCTTGGAATCTGCTGCTCCTTTTACCACTGGGACCACTTTGGACTTCCACATCTTAGCCAGTTGTTCCTTTAGTCCTTGGTACTTCTCGACCTTCTCAGGCTGCTTCTTCCTGGTGTTACTGCCTGCTGGGATCACCATGTGTATCACAACTGCCCTGTTTTGTTCCTTGACAACTACCACAATGTCTGGCGGGTTAGCCAGCAGCTGCTTGTTAGTCTGGAACTTGAAGTCCCACAGGATCTTAGATCTGTTTTTCTCATCCCATCCCATCTAGACCTGGGGACTTTTAATCCATACTCGGCACAGATGCTTCCTCACACTATCCCAGCCTCTTGGTTATGCCGCTCAGTGTGAGCTGTCCCAGTTTGCACAGCCTGCACCTTGCGTCTAGCCTGCTGTGGTAGACTTTAGTACTTAAGACTTTCTTTAGCACTGATCTCCTCTACGTTGCTCAGCTCAGTATATCCATGCTACTCTGTAGTGGTCTTGCCACATTGTCTTTCCATGCTGCTTTCTAATGTTCCCAGTCTCATTCATACTGCTCTGTAGTGGAATCTAGTTCCCTGTTGGTTCTGGTGTTGGTAGTTCTAAGTCAATGTGAATGTTGGTCTTCTCATCCATAGTTCCTTGATGTGTTGTATCTCCCAGTTCTTCTTTCCTCTCCTTTGCTAAGCTCAGTATGCTGCTCAGTCATGTTCACATTCTGCTGGAGCCTCTCAATCTCCTGCTCTCCTCTACCTATCTTAGCTAAGTATATCCATGGTGGCAACACCACCACTGAGCCATTCTGCCGCTGACTTGGTCTGGCTTCCCAATACACTTGGGAAGTCTAGTCCAACTTCTGTTGGTGCCACTCAGTCTCCAGTTGTGATAGAAGCCTCTGCCTGCCGAGAAACATAAGAACCATCTTAACTGACATTTTGAGTTCTGTCAAAAAAGTTTAAAATATTACTCTTGATTACTTTTGATACCGAAGAGCTACAATACAAATAAACACATTCATCCATACCGGCATTCAACTTCATGTGCATACATGGGGATTGAAACATCAAATGCTGCATAAAGTAGTCTTATTTCATGATATTTACTTTAACAGAATTATAACAGAAGATCTTATGAGGTGGAGCATGTATAAAATAATCATAAAAGGACACAAAAAACACAAAAATAAAATTAAGTTTTCGTCACTTCTGTTGCTACAGGCTTTGTGCTTTCTGAGTCAAAGCTCTTTTGTTTTGATCAGTGAAAACACACTGACAAGAATGACCTCGTGAGGCATTTAGAAACCAGCTATGGCAGCCTACAGGGGACAGAATTTTCATTTTTGACTTGTCAGTGAAACAAATGCAAAAATGCTGTTATTTAATACTGGAGACCCTCTCCTGACCTAAACTCTAACCTTGGCTGGTATTATGGAGAATTTCCCTCGACGTGGTCCATTCTTCAAATGGAATTGTATCAAATGTCTCTAAGCAGGTCATCTGTCTGTGTCTACCCCAGAGACCACCATTCTTCCCAATTAGCTACATCTACATATGAAGCCGGTCACAATTAGAACAAGTGTCTGAACTTTCGCCTTAAACACATCCATCTTGTTACATTTTTCTGAGTGGGACGAGTCCCAGTAATCAATCCCACTGCAGGCACGTATGAAGCACATGCACATGGACACGTGTGGGCCAGACTGTGCCTTTCAAAGTGTGCTCATGAAGCTGATTTTAATTTATGTAGTTAGCAGTGGGTTATAATATTAATATGTACACACATCTGTAGATTTAATTTTATGCCTATTGTTGCAAATACTGGCTATGGCTGCTGGCAGTGAGAACAAATGGACAGTCCCAAAAAAGACCAATTAATAACTGAATGCATCACTAGTACGACACAATGTGGAAATGTGAAAGGCATTTCAGTCTCAATTAATATGTAGTACACAAAGTTAGTGAAATAATGAAAGCAGAGTAGCTTCAAGTAGGAAAATTAATCAGGTGGGAAACATTTATTGAAGGTGAGAATATGCTCATGAACAGGGATTGGTGCTCATAATTTGAGACATGAAAAGGTTTTTGTGGACTATTTGTACAGTACCTGTGTTCCTTTGACTATTATTTTATTTTGGTGTATTTTTGGTGCACTCCAGCTGTAATGGCCTCTTTGTTCAGTTTTAGAGCTTTTCCCACTCAAAAGAAAAATACAACCTGGGTCTTAATCAGGTGCGGTGCCAGGATTTCAATTTTGGGTGGGCCACAGTGACTTTGGGTGGGCCTTTTAATTACAAAAGTTAACACTGTTTCCAACTGGTAATCTTACTTTAACAGAAATTACTGGTATAATGCTGTGGAGAGCAACTAGTACTTCTAGTTGGTTATGACACTTTTTAAAAACGATTTCAGTGCCGACTGAGCTTATTTCACCGTGGCAGTAGGCTATGTATTTATTTCAAGTGACACAGGATCGTTATCTATATTTTCGCTATGGATCAAGTAGATTAATGCATCAATTCGTTAAGAAAACTGACATTACAATTACAATTTCTTGTAATGCATTTCCGTGTGATCTGGCTGGATTACTCTATAAACTGACTGCAGGGAGAAACAGCGATCAGAACAGTGGGTGAGCTACAATCACTTTTTACAGGAGAGAGAGCGAGGTGCGCCGCGCTGTTCATTCATAAACTTAACTGTCTGCTGTGAAGGTGATCTGAAGACAATCAAGTCAGGCAAGCACATTTAGCTCTACCTCCCATATTGTCTACATTTTCTAGAAGTTATGGTTTAAATGAGAAACGCATTTGCCGATATACAATAAGACAATGATATACTTTCCTCAGTACACTGACCTGGAACAACGCCACAGTGTGATGTGCGTGCGGGAGCGTCTGGGGCGACGAATAATGGCCCGTTGTGATTGGTCCAGACCTCACATGTGATAATAGCCGAATAAGAGTTGTCTTTCTTCATATGGAAACGTTTTTTTCTTAAGGGTGTATTAAAATGCTGATTTTAATAATTAAAAGTTAAGAAATATATGTTCTCCCAGTCATTTAGGGTGGGCCAAATGTATAAGTGGGTGGGCCCAGGCCCGTCAGGCCCACCCGTAACGCCGCGCCTGGTCTTAATAACTTATTAATTATAACTTCTTTCTAGTGATGTCGCCATGTTCTCAGATGTCAGAATTTTTATAAAATGTAATTGCCACTCAAAGAAATTGATAAAATCATGAGAATTTATTATCATCAGTTGTCATTAGCTGGAGTTCTTCTTAAATTAAAAAAAAAGTCTTAAGGACCTAAATAAAATTAATAATTTTAGGGAAATGATGCAGCTTCTTCATATTATACTGTGTAGTGTATCTTAATTTTCACAAACATTTTGTGTTCTTTACTTTTTTTATGTTCTTCTAAGGCAGTGTGACCCCAGAGTCCCCACCCTGCCTCATTAAAGGCCCCCTAACAAGCAGGGGCTAATCCCATGTAAAGCTCTCAGTCTGGTGATGCCCCTGGACACAACAGATACACTTTTATAATTGGCAGCCCTTGATTAATGCATGACTACACTCTGCCTCCAGAGGAGCTCAGTGGATCTATCAAAACTCAAAATGTTCCTCCAGCCATATGCAACCCTTGTTAACCCACTATCACACAGGCTGACTGGGTGAATCGCAGAGGATTGATGGTTAAGTGTGTGTCACTCCAGCATGTTGCTCTTTGGAGTCAGTGAGGCAGCTTTGAGTGGCAGCAGCTGTACAGAAACATCAGGATCAAGTCTGACGGTCCACCAAGAGGATGCCAGGGATTTGACAAAGGATTCTATTGGATTGGAGTGTCATCAGTGTTCCTCCGTGGAAGTAAACTGGATGGACAAAATGTTTCAAACATCAATGCAGCAACATCTCATGGTTTTATTTTTGCTGGTATTGCAGGTCAAGAATTTAGTTTGACTCAAGACTTAGATTTTTTTTTTAATTGCTTTTTTGACAGTGTGAATGAGTTTCATTCTAGATGTTGTACATGGAGAAATTTGTCCTTTTTTCTGACTTTAAGGCTGTTTAGTAACATGTGACTTGGGCGATCCAAACACAAGTGGACAGCTCTCAGTAGGGGTCCATTGAGATCTGATCACTCAAACCACAATCTTCGATACATCATTTGGTTCACTGCGATGCAAATTACATGTTTTGGTTTTCTTACCTGCAACACTGACTGTTTCAACGGATTTCACCACTGAATTATCGCAATATCTGCCAACTTTTTTAAAAAATAACACAATTTGAAAATTCTGAGTTGTCGAGTGAAGAGAAACTTTTTGAAAGTGCACCAGCATATTCTTAATAATCCGTGCCATCTGGTAAAATATGTGTTACATGTGACTCATTGCGTTACGGATGGCACAGTGGTGCAGTGGCTAGCACTGTCGCCTCACAGCAAGAAGGCTCTGGATTTGAATTCCCAGCTGGCTGGGAGGCTGGGGCATGGCCTTTCTGTGTGGAGTTTGCATGTTCTCCTTGTGTCCATGTGGGTTCTCTCTGGATATTCCAGCTTCCTCCCACAGTCCAAAGACATGCAGCATAATAGGTTAATTGATTGCACTGAGATGAACTGGTGACTCATCCAGGGTATACCCTGCCAATGTCAGCTGGGATAGACTCCAGCCCCCCAACAACCCGTCAAGGATAAGCGGTTACAGACGATGGATTGATGGACATTATGTTATGTTACAGCATTGCTGTACTGGTGTCTGCGCCACGTCTGAAGTGCATCCACCTGCCGACATTTAGCGGTTGTTTGAAGACGCTGTTTCACCTGATTTCACCACTTACACTCAATTTATGTAAGAAGACAGTAAATGTCCAATTTTAGAAATACAGTAAACCGTAAGCAATACAGGCTGCCACTTTGCCAGTGAAGAAAGATCAAATTGCCTTAAAAAATGGTGCAAAACTTGTGAGTTTTACAGTTGGTAGAAACTTGACAAACTTTGTGAAGCACTGTCTACAACAAATTCTTAATTATTTGGGCCTTCTTATGAATTCTGCAAATACAATACGTTCAGTTAGTTCTTTCTTTGTGTAAACTCATTGTGTCTGTGTCCTAAACTGTGCTGATGTGTTCATTTGTATTCAGAGCTGAGGACTGAGATCCAATCACAAGTGGTCACATGAACTGACATACTCTAAGCTGTCCACTTGTGATCAGATCACCCAAGATGCATGTTAATGCCAGGTGTAGACAGGCTCATTGACTCTGTGCATCAAATGTACCTTTATGCATGCATGCATTAATAAAGCAAACAAGCAGGACTGTATCCAAGTTAACTTTTCCACCTCCCAGAACACTAGTTAATGACATGTGAAGAAGAAAAAAATGAAAATCTGAGACGGCCTACTAATCCATGAAGCATTGCGCATAATATTAAACTTTTTTTTTTTTGTGAAGAAGCCCTGAGGAACAGTTTTGTTCCTGGTTGCAGGGAATCAGGGGCCAGAGGAAGTGGAGATGGTGCACTGATTTGTAGTAGTGCCAGTGTCTGTCTGCTCTGTGTGTGTGTGTGTGTGTGTGTGTGTGTGTGTGTGTGTGTGAGGTGGGGGTCCTGACGGATGGATGGATGGCAGGGTGACAGTGAACAGATGGAGGCTCTGATGGATTGCAGCGACATTAAACGTGAAAGCGAAGCAGGGTCCTTGGTCAGAATGCAGGAGACGCAGCAGCTCTGCACGCCTCGTCATTCTCCCATTTCAACTCTGCCTCTATATTGGCATGACCGGCGCTGTGCAAAAGCAGAGCCCTGAATGTCAACTGTCCAAACAACAAGTTTGTACATTCACAACAACTCCCCCTGTCCATGACTCTGCTGTCTGTCTTATTCTCACTCCAACTTCCAGACACAAATTCTGATTAGACCTTCAGGTTGATTTTTTGTCAATTTTTTTGGTTCTTTTTTTATATATTGTGCAGGATGGAACAGAATAACACGACACTGTCTACTGGCTTGAACAGTGACCCATATAAGTGTTCTGATTATGTTTTAATTACTTTTAGGCACAAAATCTCTTTGGTTAAGGTTAGAGATGAGGTAAAATAAGATTTGGGTTAAACTTGCCTCGTAGGGATCAATTTAAACAATATTTTAGAGATCACTGTGCCAGATTATAATTATTGTCAGTGCTAGGGCTGTAGTCATCCAAAGAAAGTCTTGGTTGACTGAAATTCTACCTACTGTTCAATCAATAGTTTGATCATTGGGGGAAAAACAATTCTGAATGTTATATCAGTTAAATCAGCCACAGTTTGCTGAGTGGACCATCTGGTAACACAAATGGGTGCTAATCAAAGATTTACACCATTGGCCAAACATATGAATTCCTGCGGTTTCACCATCTCTTTTTCACACATCGCTGCATCATTATCTTCATGGCATGTCTATCAAGTAAATTTACATATAGCAACAACAAAAACACACCTCACACTGTAGTATAAAGTATAAAGTTCCACAAAATCCAACATAAAGAAACGCCAACTAACCAGCATCTGATCCACTACTACTACATCATATGAGACTTAAGATTCACACAGTTTCTTTTGGCTGTCCGTCGATATTACAACTTTAGTCCAACATCACGTCCATGCAACAGGCAAACATTGACTTCAACAGGATAACCAAAAAATAAACACTAAAACTTCATGGCAAAACTTAGAGCCTTCAAGTTTGAAGTCAGGTCACAGACAGTCAGTATCGATCCATGATTGAGTTTGAACTGTTACCAGCCAAACACTGACCCTTATTTAGACTTTATCCACTCCACTCTTCTGTCCTCTGAAGCTGGGGCTCAGTGTAGTGATCTGTGCTGGGACTTTGACTTTGTGTCATCAGTTAGTATGGAACTGAATGAATGTCCAGTCAATAGCCTGTCACTTCGCCAGATTAAGAAGCACATTTCCCCTCATGAGAGTAACACCACCGATTGTCCGACCAATAAGAATTTGAATGTGGTCGGACAAGAGCAGTCATCCCTGGTCAGTGCACAGCTATGGTGAAACGGAAGAGGAATGCAGTGTCCCCTGAACCCAACCAATCACAGCTTGCCAACTTTCATGACTTCTGTAACATAGGCTACAGAGTTATACTCAGTTCCATGACACAAGTGCCTCACAGTAATGGTAATTATTCACTGGCAGATTGTAGTGAACAAGGAGGCTCGCATATCTGAATGAGGGAGTTGAGGTAGGCGGGTTCTACGCTAGCGGCCACTCTACAGGCAAACATTAGTGATTTGAATGTGAGCTGCAACGGGGAGCCAGTTGGGAGTTGATAAAAAATATTGTTACTGAAGAAGTCTGATGGAGGGTTCTCCACACATGAAACAGCTCCAGTGATGAACTGTGATGGAGCTGTGACCAGAACCAGAATTCACTGAAGCCGCATCCATGATATAATAGTATCACTGTCAAATATTTTGCTGACTGGTTGGCTGTTGAATTGTCTGTGGTTGGCCTTAATCTTGCTGATATTGTGTAGTCTGATTCCAGCAACAGTGAACCTTCACCACCATAGTTAAAAGAAGTATTTAATTAAGGTTAGAGAAAGATGATGGACATGGTTGTAAGAAACAAATGTTGACTGTTATCAGAAAACAGTAAATGTAGAGTTTATCTTTGCCACAGGCTTTGTTGACCCATTAATTGTGGCTTCATAATAAAGTCATGCTATTTCTGCTTTTACTGTTGAAAGACAGTTTTCTTGATCAACACTTTGAGCAACTTCAAGCATATCAGTGTTCCCCGAACATTGGGTCACAGGCTCATTTTTTTCGGGTCACTAATTGGCAGAGCAAAATGCAACAATGGCATATGTTAATTTTTTTAATTAAAACTGAATAGTATTCTTTTTTGTTATGCCAGTCTATTCAGCTCAGATGCTGTGAACCCAGACCTGTAATCACGGTTGCACTCTCTGGGTGAGGTAATGTTCAGTGTGACGTCTGTGATTCCCTCAGTCTCGATGGCGTGCACGATGTGGGAATGGAAATACAAGGTGGGGTTCATAAAAAATGCAGGGGAGAGGCCTCAGTGTGTGGTTTCTGGGGAAGTGCTCAGTAATGAGAGCTTAAAAGTGAACTAATTGGACAGACATCTCCAAACAAAGCAATCTCAGCATCAGGGCTAGTCAAAAGAAAAGAAAGAAAAAGAATTTTCTGTGCAAAGAAGAGACTTTAAAAAGAGTGTTTTGACAACAGAAAATTCAGTCATGTGTCTGTTTATGTAGCATTTGAATAAAAGCTGCACAATCAATCACAATATTATTGAAATCCCAAGATGGCAATGTGCAATATCCAAATTGGAGAACCCTGCAATTTTTGATAAAAGAAAAAAAAAAATGTGGCAAAACACCATTATAATGAAGTATTGTAATGCTACAGAGATGCCTTGGCCTAAAAATCTTGATCTCCAGATGCAAGAGAACATGTATGTTTGTTTGATACAGACTGGCAACAAATGTCATATCATCATGATTTTAGTAGTTTTTTTCCAGTGAAAATGAAAAAAAACAAAAACTGTGATGCAAAAAATTAGCATCCCCACTTATCGTATTGCATATCACAGTTGCAATTTTGGTAAAAAAAAAATAATCGCAGTACTTGCAAATAAAATAATCGCAACGGGAGAGAGCTGGAGAGTCCTGCATGGAGAAAGCAAAGAACAATCTGGCAAAGAGTGAGCAAGGGGAGGCTTTTATACCAGGCTGGTTGCTGATGAGCTGCAGTTGTAAGACCAGGTGAGTGGAGTGGGGTGATCAGGTGGGAGTGGCTGACAGGTGGAGTGAGGCAGAGGTGGGGTGAGTGGAAAACTACAGGGAGAGCAGAGGAGCTGAATGCAGATTGTGACATTGCTGATGTTATCTTGCCAGCTGAGATTGCGTTCTAACATTACCACAAGTTTCTCGTTTGGGTCAGAAAACAGTTTTTGTAAAAACTTAACAAAAGAAAAGTTGCGACCCTGCCTCTTCATCTGAGCCGTTTCAGAAGACTCAGGTTTGCCATTAGTTATTTGCCAGATCACCAAGATAACAAAAAAATGAACAAGTACAGCTAAAATTTCCAGCTACAATCTTTGTTCGAACCAAGGAATGGGTTAAGATTCTATTTAATAACACTGAGCTTCATTGTTTTGTTTTTTTCTTATTTTAAAGCACCTTAAGGCCATTCTGAAAGCACACTATAGATATTTTTGCTTGAATTTAATGAATATGGAAGGAAATGAGAGCTGGAGATAGAGCGTAACACTCAAATTTATTTGTGTGTGTATGTGTGTCCTCTTGCCATCTGTTGACAGAGATGCTACGTTCCATACTGATCACCTGCCTCATAATCACCTCATCAGTCACAGTTCCTCAGCGGCAGCCACACACACACACACACACACACACACATATACCCACAGACGCTCAAATATTAAGAGAGAAGAGAATAATGAACCTACAGATAGGTTTATGAGTCATTTCAGTTCCTGGACAGGTTTTACATAACAGTTAGTCACTGCCAATACACTTGGCTGGCAGATTTTCAGGTTGATTAGCAGTGTTAGTTTTGTTACTCAAAGCAGTAATGTGTTACGTTTTACTTGTCACTCATTTTTTGTGAAATTAATTGATGAGTTATTCCTACCTTTGTGAGAGTAATTGATTACTGTACTAGTTATATGGTTGTACTAGTTTTCCATTTCTTTTTTTGTAATTGCTTCCTCTCCTCCTACACAAGCAGCCTCCTCCTCTGTGAATTATCAGCAACCCAAACAGCATTCATGTCCAATATTCCTGTCACGGTATAATAATGGTGAAATACCCAGTTATGTACAACTTTTGCCACAGATCAGTGGCCTCATTTATAAAAATGGACTTAAGCTCAATTTTGATCTTAAGTATGACTTGCTCAGAAAACCACAAGTAAGTAGTTATTCATGAGACCCTTTACTTGCAAGGCAGCTGGATTTGCAAGATTCATGCAAAGATCCATCTCTTCAGGCTACAGTTTATCCATTTGTGTCCACAACAAAAGTGGTGCAGCCAATCAGCATCCTAGGATTGACTACTGGCAGCTATGGGTGTGGTTTTAGGTGTCACGACAGCGAGAAGCGTTCGTGCAAGCAACTCATCTCGAACAAACGATGGCAGCTCCTGAAGAGATTAGATGTGATAGACTGATGGTTCATCCACTCACCTGCCAAGTGTCTTATGAAAGTGCCAGCCCTATTCCAAACAGCCTCCAAAGACAACTTCCCTGATAGTTCTGTGTAACAAACCATCTGGTGTTTGACATGGAACTGATCTCATCTATTAGTAAAGTCTAGACTTGACGTGATTTTCCTGCCGGTTACGTCGGGGTTTTGCAGTTTGGGACACATATGTGCCTAAGCCTGTGGTGAACTTTGCATTAGGTTTATGAACAATGCAATTAAAGAAAATAGACTAACCCCAGGAGACAAAAAGGGTCAACGTGACTTATTTCTCAACCCGCTTTTTAATTCACTGAATATTTGTTGGTCTTCTCTACCACTGCTGTTACCTGATCTTCCAAAAAGTTTGTTTTTCTTTTTTGGTGCATAGCTATTCCTGACTAAACTGACTCATTTGTGCTGCATTATAATCACTTTTTGTAAAGCAGGTGTTGTCAATTTAAGTTCCTTTCAGATATATAGCTCATGGGTGCTAGGTTACAAATGAGCTTCTTAGAACCTTTGCAAGCAAGGTATTTATGCTCAGAATCATTTATGAATTGAACAATAAGCACGCCGTCAGAAATGATCTCTACATCTAAATCGTGTGATACGACCCCGTGTTTTATTATGATAAATAAATCTACCTTGTGCTAATACTTGCAAAGCTGAGATGCTGGAATGTAGCAGCATCACTAGGAATGGATCCAATGGGGTAAGAAACATGAGAAGACAGGTTGGAAACAAACCAACAGTTTAGTCAAATTAATCTGGAAGAGGAAAACAAAGGCCAACAGTAAAATTACTTTTGCTGTAATCCTCTGTCACGGTTTACAGATCCAAGCTCCCATACTTGCAGTGCAGTTTTCTTGTGCATGAGGGATATTAACGGACAATACAGGTGCACTCATTACATGCATTCAAGCTATTTCCAAAGGTGTTTAAGAGGACTGATTTCAGGGAACTCTGATACCCATGTCATTGTTTATGTAGTGTACTGTTCCTGTGCACCGTCCTGGATGACATGGCTGCACATGTGAAACTATAGAAGATTGGTTCATTCAACATTGCATTGACAGAGGCTGGATGTCTCAACCAATTATCCATTCAGTGTGAATGAAGTGTTGTCCAACTACGTCGAAAGGCAAAAGATTATACCTATAATATGCCTGCATGAGAGAGCAGGGTGAAAAGCCTGCTATCATAGAGGGGCAAGACACCAACATAAGGGATAACAGCGCACACAGACAGACAGTTTCTCCTGGAAGGCTTTCATAGAGTTGCACTTGATTCAATGAAAAGTGACTTTAGTGAAGAGAGGAAAGCAGAGCTGGAGAGCGTTCAGACTCTGCCTACTTTCATATCTCCACACACCTGATGGCGTAAAGTGGACGTGACTGTGAGAGTGGCATTTTCAGAAGGTCCTAAAAATTGTCAGATACAGGCCCTTCAGTAAGGTGTGTGTGTGTGTGTGTGTGTGTGTGTGTGTGTGTGTTTTGGGGGGAGGCTTTCAGATGTTATGCTACAACAAGTATTTGTTGAAAGCATGCTGAGGCCTTTACCTTTACCTGTCAATATGTGCATTTGTGTAAGTTTGATAACCAATTTTCTTGCTCTCAATTACAACACTTAGTTTGCATGCAGTATTCAACCCCCCTGCATTGATTTGTTTTAAAATGAACAGATACTCAAGTCACATTAATTGGTGAGGTGTTATTCCTAACAATTCTCTTATACCCTTAAGATTAAATCAAATCATTACAATCAATCATTACAAATGGTCTGGGAATTGTAATTGCTGTTTGCACTATTTGCACCACAATTGCAGGATAGCCTACATTATGTATAGATCTATGGTGTAGTCCATTGTAAAGTGTCTTCTGAAGAAAGTCTGTTACGCACCAATAGGAACAATTGCCTCCATCTAACACCACAGCAGTTCAATGCTTGATTCAGGCAGCGAAGGCAGATACACAGGAGCAAATTACTCAACATTGTTTGGTGTTTTACCATCATCTTCACTTGATATTAGTTATATTCTTATGCTTTTAATTATTTAATGTATCTATTTACTCTGTTAGCGCCTCAAAAATCACAACAGTGATGCTCATTTGTAAAGATCATCTTGCTGAACAAAACATGTCAGTCATGTCATAAATTTTTGTTCACCGTGAAGCTTATTGTTTGCAATAATCCAAAATCCAAAGGAAAAATCCCACCAGCTTTATGTGGAGGGAACGAGAGCGATGTTAACTCAAGGTTTGGCCAGGAAGCATGTGTTCCCTGGCAGCACTATAGTGTCAAATGTTTTCTTATTCAATTTAAGTGATCTGTTAAGTGAAGTAATCAGTCAGGAAATGGCTCACTTGCCAATGCTGCCTCCACTGGTCAAGTCAACTACTTTCGAGGCAATCTGCAATTCTTAAATAAGCCTATTGATTCCTACTTCCTGATCCTGCCTGCATGACTTGTGCCTGTTCCCTGGTCTGATGATTCTTCACCTGTCGTCTTGGTTCAGTTTGCCTTCTCGACTGATGGCTGATCTGATTCTGATACTGATGCTGATGCTGATACGATCTTATAAGAACTTTGATTCCACTCTGGTGGCCTCTGTCAGGCTTTTGGTTTTAATCATGGTCCCCCCACAGTTGTATAGTGATGATAACTGCACTGTTGACTGGGTAACTGGTTTTGGCCAATGCCCCCCAACATCTACATGGTGGTGTACAAACACCATTTGGTCCTTTCACCCTGCTGCTTTCAAACACTCCACTAACTCTACAGTCTTGCTTATGCTGAAGCCATCTCTCACTAAACCTAGAAGCTGCTTCTATGTGTAGCCATATTCACATTTACAAATGGAACGGATGCCCCAGTTTTGCTGCAGGGGCACTTTTTCTACCTCTGCTCGCTGAATGTAGTTTCCTGTAGTTGCCTGTAATCCGTCACTGTGGCTGTATCTGTCCTTGTAAAATTAAAATCTACATACAGCACAGTGATACATGCTGAGGTGCGCCTGGCACTTACCAAATCATGGCGGCCGCCTTTTAAGCATATGCACATCTAATTTTCTCCAAAAGCTATTCAGACAAAAGGAAATTTCCATAAAATTTGTTAGGGAACATTTCCTCCCACCACATTGATGTATTGAACCGCTTATTGAGTTTGATACACTTTTTAGCCGCGCTGAAAGGAACGAATGCATGCTGACCATGAAACACAGATGACATTACCAGTGGAGAGTGAGGGAGAAGCAAAGCATAATGAGAGAAAGGAGAGATTTCAATGTCGCGGGACCATGAACCCTCAGTGAAATCGAGCCATTTTCTCTTTTAATACTCCTTCTGTTTTTCCAGAAAGATGACAGCGTTGCCATAACCTCAGCACATTCAATTTATGTTAAATAACTTTTTGAACAGTGGTGGAAAAAACACATTAACAGGAAACATTTAATTGAATCTGCTCAAATCTAATTAAGCCGGTTTGCTTGGCAGCATGGATAGAAGTCAATATTTGCTTGGCAGCTTGGCAAAGATGTCTCCATTTCCTTTCCCTCGCCTCATGACAGAGCTGATGGAGTAATGGGAAGGTGAAAGAGCGGCTGTCAATGGGAGATGTGATGAGTGATGCTCCATCCGCTTAATCACAGTATTGGAGAGGATAGTGGAATCTTAACTGTTTTCTCATTTTCGCCCTGAGCACTGCCGCCTACTCTAAACCTAGGCAACTCCTGACGCCTCTCCTCAGCCTAATGAGAGATGGGGAGGATGAAGAGAGGAGAGATGAGGGATGGACGGAGAGGTGAGGCTGGGTCGAGACAGACTGAGACACTGTCTGCAGCTTGACAATTAATAGACGGCCATTGTAGCCTCTTTAAAAGGACTCCTACACGCTTGGCTTGTGAGATCAGCTTTTCTCTGCTGAGGCTAGACTGTCATTAGACCAGACTGACGGCTGACTACAAACACCAGCCAACTCACTGCTGGGAATCGTGCTGCATTTTAATGGATTGAGTAAATACCATGGCAATTAAAAGGTGCAAAACATAATGTATATTCAGAGTAACGACTCCGTGGCCAGATGCTAAGATGTCTGGCTTTCAACACTTTGTTTGGGAGACAAAAACTGCCATCTAATTGGAATCTTAACACACACTGCTAATTGCATATCACAAGGTAAATACACTTCAAGGAGTTTTTAGTCTAAAGGGCTGTCAAGCCACGGATTATAACTATAACAATAACACTAGTGGATGGCAGAGTCCAGACCACAACTACAAAGACAAGGACAGTAGCAAAAATGATCATTGAGATCACTTTCAGAGCAATTTGATGAACGACAGAGACACTGACAGCCAATCAAAATCCACCCACCCATGATAAAACAGATATGTTTTCCCCTGGCCTGTAGTGTTGTTTATCCATCTGCATTTTTAATGGAACTAGATTACACTCGGTTTGTGGTGCTTAAAGTGACAAATAAATACTTTTGAAAAATTCAAAACCATCTCTTTACCAAAAAACATGAGCTGGCTACTCAAGATAATCCACAGAATTTATGAGCAGTTTCATGTTAAGTAGTTCCAGTAGATTCTACTGCGGAAAATGTGTTTTTTGAGCTCTTTGTGCACCACAGGAATGGAGTCATATTGTTCCATTATATTGTAGAGAAGGCAGACAGCTGTATGGGCGATATCCCCAAAACTTTTCCCTTCACACCAAAACAGTACAGATGGATAAACAGCAGTACAGGGCAGAGGAAATTGGGGTGAACTGCCCCTTTAAAATGTATGAAATGTTTATGCAACATAAAATTAGGCTGCAGATTACACGTCATTTTACCTGAGACATACTCCCAAATGGCCTTGGCACTGATGTGGTGTCGAAAGTTTGTTTGTTCTTGATTGATGTCCTCTTTTTACGACATAGCTATGATGTTCAGATAGATTAAAGCTTGTAGAAAAGTTTAATTCTGATGCTGTTGTGTCAACTTTGTCAATCATACAAGGTCAGAACTAGTGCCGGGAAGTTTGAGTGTTATGTTTCCTTCATACACTCGGTCCAGATCTCTAAATGAGGAGCCTGGTACAGAGTATATCCTCCCACTATCTTCAGGTGGGCAGCGTGCCGAGGAGCCTGATGAAACATCTAGTACTGTAGTGGTGGCGACTGAATACGAAATTCTGAAAATATAATATAAAATTCAGATCTGAATATCGGGGACACCGAGGAAAAGTGATGGCGCCTGAATGGAATCGATCCACCCTCTGGCCCCTCTACGATTTTATGGTGCGTGTTCTTATAATACTGACAGCAGATGTCTGCTTTCCTGACCTGACCTATAGATATATGTAGTTACTGTGTTGTCTCAAGGGAAATTAGTTTTCACAGTCTGTAAATACACAGAAACATACAGATAATGAATGAATTTAACCAGGCGTATTTGGGCAATTTTTCTGAACTGAGCTAACTGAAACAGAGCAACTTGAATATATCTTTTGAATATTAGGCGCATCTGAATTTGAAAAACCCTAAAGTAAATAAATATTGAAAACAAAGTTTTTGGAATTGCACAACTTGAAAGTGAGTTTTCAAAGTCAAATATTTTACGACATTAAATTCAGCATGTAAATTTCAACAGTATTCAGTGAGTGAATAATTTTCTCCTTCTCTTTTTCTCATGTTGTTGATCCATTTGTCTTTTGCTGCATCTGTCATGTGCAGTTCAATGAAAACAAGAATGCTGTTAAGAAAAAATGGTGCCAGTGACGTCTCTGCAGTCCACGCCAGCTGTTGTCACACATGCCGTGTGGTTTTAGAAAGAGCTTGTGTAGTTATTGCCAATCAGTGGTGGAACATAACTATGTGCACTACAATTTTAAGGCACTTGCACTTCACTTCTTTTTTTTCCATTTTATTCTTTTTAATATGTCTCCTCCACTGCAATTCAGAGGCAAATACTGTACTTATATATTGAATTTATCTGACAGCTACCAGTAACTAGTCACCATAAAACCTGTGTCTTGCTGTCGTGTCTTGTCACATTCCAGATGTTTATGAGTTGTTATTTCCGCCAAAGAGACATTACCCTTCTAAACACTACGTTGTAGCACAGTGTGTTATGAATATTACATCTGAACTGAGGTGCTGTGAGATTCTCTTTCATTGTTTCAGGGTTGGGATATCCTTTTATTTGTTTTTGAGGCTGTAATTAAGGATTCAGTTCTTCAAAGTGAACATGATGTATTATCACCATGCTTTTTGTACCGGTTCAGCATGGATCAGATTTGGATCATTGTTAAGAGCCAGTACATTTCAGAGAGACAAAAAGAAGATAAATATTGTCTTTTAGTCCTCTAATGCCCTTCCTTTTGCCATGTACAGGCCGGGACTGAGCCTTACAGAAATTTGTGTATGTTGCACTATGAATGGTTGCAAATATGTTATATTTTTCAATTAAGGAGAGTGTGTTATAAGTGGAGTTCATTTAAAATGGTGAACTACTGAAGATACTACTGCTGCCACATCAGAAAAAGAAAAACAGTATTATATCATAACATGAGAAGTTAATTGTTATAAAAAGTTATAACAACATATTTTTTATATTACAGCAAGCTACATTCACATTATTATAATAAACAAACTTATCTTATAACAAGAAACAAGTGAACAGCTTGTTTCCCAATTTTGTTTTTCTCATTTTGAAATGCAAATCTGTTGGCCGCCGAGTACACGGACCGAGGGAGATGGGTGGGCTGGAGCCACCCTGCCACAGTGTATCACTCAGAACTCATGTTCACTGTGTGTGCGCCACATTTGATCACTGAATATGCACTGTTCCTTCGCAGTATAAGAGAGAGGCTCAGTGAATCCCTGCACGTATGCGGCTTAACTGACTGAGAACAGATCGTTTCAGGAAGTGATTCAGTTCAGTTCGTTCACTTCCAAGTATCACGCTCGAGCAAAACGTTAAGGAACGATCTGACACTAATATCTGTTGCAGGCACTTTAAAAAAAAACTTAACACCACAGACACACTGACCCTCCTGTTTATTATTGCCCTCTTCCAGTTTCCTCACTATTCTCCCGTATTTCTCCTCATTTATGCAGAAAAGAGCTGCTTATACCCACTGTATGGTATCCTTCTCCCTAATCCTTCCATGCTCTCACCTTTTCTCCCCCGTCTCCTCAGTGAGTCAGGGAAACCTTCTAGACACAACCCTCTTGCAAGATCTTTTGCAGGTCTGGGGTTCCCCTCTAGACACGACCATGACTGAGAGACGGAGAGAGAAGGGGCGAGTACTACGAGAAAGAAAGCAATTTTCAGACGTCCTAGAAAGAAGAACTCTCATTTCATATGGAAAGCCTTGGAAAAAAAATATTAATATTCTGTGTCACTGTAATAAAACTTGAAATTGGACCCACTTTTTTGGTTGTGAACTCCACCCTATTTTTCCTGTAGTCAAAGGGTTGGTGAAGATGCACTGAGCTAACGTGCAAGATGAAACTTATCAATCAGCTCTTAACAGGCAAACATGATGCTGCAAAAAGTGACGATATACATCAAATAAATATTGTCATAATTGCATCGCTTTTCTGTACCTAAATGATGTTTAAAGTTTTAGTTTAACATCAATATCACTGTCAAGTCCTCTTACCTGACGAGAGAGAAAGGTGTATTTTCAGTACTAGCCGTGAATCCAGCAGTTTGAGTGGATCTGGATTACTCACTGTTTATTCATGACAACAGATGATGATATGCAACCTGTGGCCTACTGGTAGGTGCAGTTTGCCCCATCTGAAGCAATATAATGGTAGTAATATAGCAACTGATAACTGCTCTTTAATGGGCTGATAACATTCCAAATGGGTACAGCATGTCATTTCTTTTTGAACTGTGCCACTTTCACTGAGCTTTTTTTTTCCCACATTGGTAAAATCACAAAAAAATATATATATATGTGAATGAGAAGTGAGCCGCTGAGAGCGAATTCATTCCTCCTCCCTCTTGCCTCTGCTTTTGTCTTTTCCTTGACACTTAATAACACATTATGTGCTAAAGCTTTTCTGCTGGTTCTCTCCCTCTCATCCTCCCTCTATCTCTGGGGAAACAGCAGAAAAGAGAACAAAAAAAGTCTCCCCTTCAGCAGTGCCACCCCCCACACTCCAGGCCGCCACACTTTTCTTAGCACAGGAAAACAAAGAGCCAATGCATTTTGAAAGTGTCCGTCAATGAAAACCCTTTTAAATTGCCTGTGTGTGTTGGTATGTGAGGGTGTGTGTGTGTGTCTGTGTGTGTGTGGATCTGCCTGTCTGCCTCCTAGCTTGATTGCACTTGAGGATGGGTATGGGCAGATGAACTTCAGAAGATGAGAAAATAAAGAGAGAAATGGGTTTGTTTTGGGGGGGGGCAGCTAAAACCCACATTATTTGAAAATGCAGACGCAGAGGGCCAGATATCAGATGAGGTTTTCAGATGAGGTTTTTTATTTGAAGATTTTTGGACCCATAATCAAAAGCTCCTTCTGTAAATGTTTTTGACTGGCGGACACATTAGGATTCAAAACGCCTTAAACTTGTTAGAAACTCAATATCTTTGTAACTTCTGGTCACATTAGCCTTCCAACAAAGATGTCCCATCATTGTATAAAGGTTACAATGCAAATCATTCAGTCTATGTTCCAATCCTCACTCATCTCACGGTCATGAGCTTTGAGTAGTGACCAAAGGAATGAGGCCCTGAATTTCTTGAATGAATTTCTTCTGTAGGATGGCTGTGCTTAGCCTTAGAGATAAGATGAGGAGCTCATTCATTCACAGGATGCTCAGAGTAGAGCCACTGCTCCTTCACGTCGAAAGGAGCCTGCTGAGGTGGTTCGAGTATGTGATTAGGATGCCTCCTGGACGCCTCCCTTTGAGGGTTTCAAGTATGTCCAAGTAGGAGACCAGAACACGCTGAAGAGAATACATATCCTATCTGGCTTGGAAATACCTTGGGTTCCCCCAAGAGGAAATTCATTGCTGTGAAGAGGGACATATAGAATACAGAATGATTCAGTCTTTAGTGTAAGTGATACAGATGCATGGGTAAAGAGATGGATGTGGTGTCAAGGATATTTGCAATGATATCATTTCTGGATTGTAAAAGGTTAAATTGTAAAAATGAATGATATAGAGGATAGAAGTAGAAGTATTCTCTTGCCTCTATTTATTGCGAAGACCTAGGTCATCCATCTATAGTTAACTATAGGAAGCTATTGCTGTGCAAGAGAGCCTGGGTTGTCATTAACGGGTGGTTTGCAGTGGAGGTGTGTTTCTTGTCATGTGTGTTACTGAAAAGCAGAACATCTCTCCATGATCAACATCTTTACTTGCAACAGAAGCTTGTAAGAGAAAACACAAGCAGCCCAAGCTGACCAATCACAGCTCTTGTGGTCCCCATCTGGCGTCTCTGAAGCTGCCAAAACAATGGAGGCCTGTCCACCTCCTGCTGTGGTCTGGCTGATCCAATTACATTCAACTGAGATGTATTCTGTGTGTTTACACCTGCATTAACATGCATTTTACCTGATCCAGATTAGATATCCAGATAGAGACTGTACATAATACCAGGAAATTGGGCAAAAGAGTGTCTGATGTAATTGTTAATACCCTTACCAAGAATTAGGAGATGCAGGTACTCAGCAATGGATCAGCAAACACATTAAAACCACTGACAGGTAAAATAACATGGATCATCTCATTACAATGGCACCAGTCAAGCAGTGGGATATATTAGGCAGCAAGTTAACTGTCAGTTCTTGACGCTGATGTGTTGAAAGCAGGGAAAATGGAAAAGCACAAGGATCTGAGTGCCTTTGACAAGGGTCAAATTGGCAGGTCTTGTGGGGTGGTCCCAGTATGCAGTGGTTACTACCTACCAAAAGTGGTCTAAGGAAGGACAACAGGTGAACCAGAGACAGGGTCATGGGTGCCTAAGAGTCACTGATACTCATGGGGAATGAAGGCTAGTCAGTCTAGTCTGGCAGAATAGTAGAAAAATGATGGAAAAGTTAATGCTGGCTATGATAGAAAGGTGCATCACAGATTGCCGCATGTGGGGCTATGTAGCCGCAGACCAGTACCCATGCTGACCCCTGTCCACCACCACAAGAGCCTACAATGGACATGTGAGCCCCAGAACTGGCCCATGGAGCAATGAAAGAAGGTGGCCTGGTTTTGACAAGGTGCTTCCAAATTTTCCAGATCTCAATCTGAGAGATGTGCTGGAACAACAAGTCCGATCAATGGAGACTCCACCTCGCAACTTACAGGACTTAAAGCATCTGCGGGGTGTCAGGCACCACAGGACACCTTCAGAGGTCTTGTGGAGTCCATGTCTCGCAGGGAAAGAGCTGTTTTAGCGGCACAAGGGGTGCCTACACAACATTTCCTCGTTAGGCAGGTGGTTCTAATGTTGTGGCTGATCAGTGCAGAGCATGCAACTATAGATAAATGTAAAAAAATACAGAGATGAGGAATGACCTTTAGACAGATGGAACATGCAACTGCAAACTGCAATGGCTTTTATTACATTTACTTGTCATATTACACCGCATCATGAACACACACGCACTCGTTTCTCATCACACCTCTGTCTCAGCCCACTGCTCTCCCCTGTTAGACCTCTTTATCAGGCCACTTCTGAATCTAATACATTACAAATAACTCTTTGCTTTAAATTGTAATGCCTGATGTAATTCTGTGGGATACTCCGATTCAGCTGTGTAGTTTCATCCATTTCTGTCACATTTGATTACTTTGCCTATAAAATCCATAAAATGGGTTCTCAGACAAACACTTTAGTACAATTTGCTGGCTGAATTTGTCATCATTATAGGATAAAGCTAAACTCTATTGATCCCTGTGGGGACATTGGGTTGTTATAGTAGTAGATAATGACAGGATACAGCAAAAATTGCAATATACTCCCAGCAAGAATAAGGCAGAAGGTACCACAGGACCTAAGGCCTCACAGCTTTACTAGTCAGACAATGATTTCCTGAGTAATGATTCATCCCCTGTGAAAATGTTATGGGAAAAGGATTGGAGAAGTGTAACAACAAAATATTGTAGAAAACTAATGAGAAATGAAATTGGAAGTGGCAATTATTATATAAAGAAGAAGCAAAGAATCTCCCACACTGGGACATTTCACAGAGCTTGTTCCACAGAGCTCACATCGCTTACCTTCACTATGTGGCTATCACAGTTTAACACTAAAGCTACCACAAAGATGTGGGAAGGAAATAGTTGTTAAAATGCTCACATCCTTACCTGTAGTGGTATTTATCCATCTAATTTTTTTGATGTGGGTTGCAGAGTTTTGGGGATATTGACTGTAGAGATGTCTGCCTTCTCTCCAATATAATGGCACTCAAAGTACCAAAAACATTACATCTGAAAAACTCAACAGCAGTGTCTTTTTTCCAGAAATCATGACCCGGTTACTCAAAATAAACCACAGACCTTGTTGTGAACAGTTTCAAATAGGAACTACGTTCTTTCTGCAGTGGAATCTATCGGAACTACTTTCTTTCTAATAAAAGTAGTAGTAGTAATACAGGTAGTTCGTGAGTGAAACTGCTCACAACCAGGTCTGTGAATTATCTTGCATAAAGATGAGCAATTCTTGGAAAAAGATGCTCGTTTTGAAATTTTCAAATGTATTTATTTGGTGCCATTTGTGAGTGTCATTTAGTCCTGTTATATTTGAAATATGGTAGACATCTCTACAGCTGATATCTCAAAAACTCTGCAACTCAAATCAAAATGATCAAGATGGATAAATAGCACTACAGGCCAGGGGGAAAATATGTATCTGTGATTTTGACTGAACTGTCCCTTTAGTCTCGTAATGACTTTTTATGAAACAACACTATTACCATGTAAGGATAGAAGCTGGAGGAGCACAAGGCTTGTCGTGTGTGTATCCAGTTTTTATAACACCATATGACAACTTGTGTTGCCACCTAGGAAGAATGTGCTGACCTATGTGTGAATGACATAGAAATCCTGTTTGTTAATGCCTCATTAATGGCAGTCCTATAAGCCACTTGTGGAATGGAGCTAGACAGAGACATTAACTGTCTTCAAGGCTACACATGGTGGAAAACCTAAATGCAGAACTTGTGACTTGTTTGTTACTCAGTATAAAATGTAATGTAACTGCTCTTTAGTCTCCCTTATATGCACAGAGACGTGGTCTAGATCATGGCTCTAAAACATTAGTAGCCAAACTGTGCTGTGTATTGATAAATCCATGGTGCTGTCCATGGTGCTGAAGTAGCAAACAGATTTGTAATTGTGCTTTTTTCTCTCAGTTTCATCTGGGTTCTATAATCTTTGAAGTACATACTATAAATATTCAATTCTATACTACATTGTTGCCTATACACTCAATAGAGTAGTGTCACCTTCATGTTCAAAATCTGGGAGTGATGTAGGAGCTGGATACATCACGTGATGCTGGGAGCTTGTTACAGCAAACAATCTTTCATAAATCTACTACACACTGCCAGGCTAACAACAAACAGCGGACAGATAAAGTTAGGGACCAGTTGGTAAAGAAAGAGAACATTCTTGCAGCTAAAGCCAGATATTTTTCTCAGGAGCTACTGGCTCTATCTGCTGGGTGTGGAATATGTTAGATATAACAACTTCAAAAGGTGGAAATGTGTGATGGCTTTGTTGGGTCCATTAACAAGCTGTAACGGGCTACATACTTCTCTCGAGGCACAGCGAGGCTTTCCTGTCCAACACTCGTGGATGAATCTAAAATATGTTGAAGCCAGAGCACCAGAATGTAATTCTGCACCACAGCGTCCCATGTGATTATGGCCTTAAACACTTCTCCAGTAAACCAAGCATTTACCACTTCCAGCAAAGAAAAAAATGGAAATAAACAGAACACCACAGCTTGTATGTAGGATACTGCCATCAGGGAGCGGAGGAGGAGGAAGAGCACAAAGTATGCATGAAGGGAGAGAAAAGATGGGAGAGAAAGAGATGGAGTGAATACAAGCAAACGTATAAAGAAAGAAAGGCAGAGGAAGAGAAACATTAAAGTTTTGAGTAAGTTACCTCCCTAATTATGTAAGTTTGGCATCGCTCTCAGGCAAGACTGTATATCAGAGATACTTTTTAAATACCAGCACACAGAATGAATCTCATATAACAGCAACTGTGGAGCATCCTGACCATGTACACTCAAAATGTCACATGATTCATGTCTGGAAACATTCATATTTTAGGCACAATGTCCACTACATCGATCTGTTTCATTGTGCTTTATACACAGAGTGATAACAAGCAATTACAGGAAGGAGAGAATCTTGAAGTGGTTCTGTGCCTCAACGATCCTGTAGCCATCCTCCCTCTACTCCCTTGTTTATGCAATAAGACATAATGGACCCTGAAACACCAGAGACTTCCAGGACAGTGTTTTACATTATATTGCTTGTTCCTATTGCCTCTCTGGATACAGTATAATACACTACAAAATTTGGAAGCAAATATTATAATTTTTGATCATATATCACATTAATTTAGTGTACGCAATGTAGAAGGCTTTGTTTACAAAGACCATCCCTCAGAGAATTATCAGTCCGCTCTGCGATCAGCAGAGCAGCTGATCTAGCCTCTTTTTGGTTGCAGTTTTTCAGCAGGAGCTTTATTTTATGCATCATGGCTCTGCATCTGTCTTTTGGACATTTCAGTCACTGAATGCTCATAAAATTTATTCAAATAAAAAGGATCTTGTCTGACGGCAGGCAATCATTTGGTCCAGTATCATGTATGTAGCCATCAAGTGCAATTCAAAGATGCTTTTACAGTGCTCTCATATGAAAACAAGTCAGCTTGAAACATTAAAAACTCACCTAGAGACCAACGATCTGGCAGTTTAGTTATCTAGCTTGCCATAGCTGATACTGTATATCTGCTATCAACAAAAAAAATCTATGGTTGCTAGAAAAAAAGAAATGAGAAGCCTTGTTCTGTCTACCTTTGTCTGAATTTATGGACACATTGTTTAAAAAATTACCATGAATTCTACAACTCATCCTTCTACCTCAACAACAGAATAGGCCAGTGACTCCCAAAATGTCATATACAGTATGACCTGTGGCGAGAACCAACAGGCGTACTAGGCTTTTAAAGGATGGTTCGGCCCAAAATTAAAATTTAGTCATTATCTCCTCACCCTCATGCCAACTGAAGGTTGGGTTTAGTTTTTTAGTCCACAAAACACTGCTGGAGTTTCACAGGAAAACAGCGTTGCAGAATCTCCCAAACAATGGAAGTGAATGGTGACCAGTTTTCAAACGTAAAAAAAACCCAACAGAATTAAAACATAAAATGACTCCATACTGCTCGTCTGGTGTAATCCAAGTCTCCTAAAGCCCCGACATGCCAAGCTGACTAAAAATATGTTATTTACACCATGTTTATGCCTGAATCTTCACTGTAGATCCTCTGCTTGGAGCCACATACACATGTACATGCACACTGTCTGAACTGTGTGTGTGTGTCTTGTCTTGTGACAGTGTGTGAACGGCATGTTGGAACTTTAGGAGACTTGGATTACGCCAGACAAGAAGTGTGGATAGTTCAATTTGTCGTATTTGTACCATGCTGCCTCCTGCCTGATGTTGATGAACATCAGCATCAAACCTCTATCAAGAGTTAACATTTTTTTTAAATGTGTAAAAGAACATCCAGCCTGATGGCTCATGTAGTGGACGGTTTATGGATCTCACCTCCATAATCTGACATTAACCCCTAAATAGAATTTAGAACCGAACCTAATAAACAATGCTTTTTATCTGCACACAGTTCTCTTTTAAGCACACACTGCACATCAAAGGCATTTCAAAGAACAGGTGAAGGCATTATTAATTCATGTTATTGACACACTCATTTATGACAGGCTGCAATAATGAACAGTGACAGTGATACAGGACGCTTTGATGGCTCTCACCCATTAATGTTACACTAGACTTTATCACTACTATAGCCACTCTGACCCTTGAACCTCCTCTTTCAGCAGTGGTGCACATTTGCAAATGGATGACTTGGCCCGGTTTCCTCCCTCAGCACAATCGTCTGCATTTCAATCAGGACTCACTTTGATGATTTTTTTTCTTGATATATTTTTTTTATCCATTCAGTCTTTGAAATGTGTTTGAAATGAATATCCCTCTTTGTTACTTTGATCTAGTCTCTCTGCAGTATTGGCTATTGTTACAGGCTATAGTGCCGTCCATTCACAGCTATACACTTCTGTGAGTAGCCAAGCCTTGATGAGGATGGGAGAGAGTGCCTGCAAAGCCACACACACACACACACACACACACATGCACACACATACAGTATATGCAATTTCTTTAGTCACATAATCTTTCACATATACACACAGACAAAAGTGCATGTGCGCACACAGACACACACAGGATTTTGATGCTTGCAGAGTTTCAGACCCCACATCATGAGTGGGTATACTGGTGTTACCTACCCCACAAATAGAAACACACAAACACAGACAAAGAATTTGCAGCCTTACGAGTCAAATTGGACAAAGCAGAGGGCAAACACTCACAGACTGAGCCTAAAATAGATGTACATTAGTAATAAGTTAACAAACTGAACAGGATTTCAAATTTACAGGATTGTGGATCCAAGAGCTGTAGTAGCCACATTTGGGACCATCTCATCTACTGCACGGAGGCACTCTAAGATGGTTTCATAGAAATGTTAATTAAAGTGGCTTTTTTATCAGATGCTTTACCAGAAGTGTTTTCAAACAGCATTTTTTGGAATTACAAGAGAAAAGGCTTCAAGGATGAAGACTAAGCAGTTGGTTTTTTGATGCGTTATCACCAACTGACTTATGGGGTCAGAACAGTGACATTATTATTTTGGCATTGAAAACAAAATTTGGCATTGAGAACTAGACCTGAACTGAAAAAAGGAAACACTGAAACGCTTTTATTGGAAAAAAAAGTTGCATTGGCACTGAAACAAGTGCTGAGACATAAAAAACAAATATTTTATTTTATTTTATTTGTATTCTGATGTGTTTTTCAACAATCTTATGAACATTTTCAGTGTCTGTGGTTTTTAGTAGTTTCAATACGGCGTGGAGAGGAGAGGCTGGGGGAGTGATGGTGCGATTTTCATATAATATTCATACATAATGAGAAAACGTCACTCAACTGAACCCAAGGTCCACTCTGAAAGCTCTGAACACACACTGACAGGAAGCATTTACTGTACTTATTTATGATGAATAATGATCAATGCTTATACAATAGGAAACTAATTCATAGCTGTACCAAACCATAGACTTATTCAGACAGGGCTTTACCGATCAGCCGTGCTGTCAATTCTTCCCAGTGGTCACTTGCGGTATTGCAGCAAAAGTTCTCCTCCTGCCCCAAAAAAACATTTTCCCTCGTAGGCCACCTTTATAAGAGAAAGGTCTGTAAAACTGTCAAACAGCAAGCAAGGTCAGTAATGACTCTTTCTGTTATGAAGTTTTTATATTTGTAAAACTTTCCTCAAGCCGAAAAAAGCCATTTAAGAATCTGTGATGTCATCACAATGTAAAATCTATGGGCCAAATGGGAACTCACAAGCAGACCCAAGGAGGGAAACACTACAGCACATATTCACCAGGCGGTATAACCAGGCAGTAAACCCGGAAGCTAGAAAACTGTTTTTTTGGCTTGTGTGCCGGGCAAGCAATTCTCATTGGACTGAATGGCTGCCATCTTTGCATTTACAATCTAGTTCATTATACCAGAGTTAGCTATAACCTTATTTCAGACTGTAGTCCCTGAGCAGGAAACACTGTAATATAAAAAAAACACAATAACAACACAGTATATATACTGCTTTAAAGGGCCCTGATGGTGACCTATGACACAAGCCATCATAGCCATTCAAAAACAGTCACAAGAATACAAATATAACAGAAATGTTCATATGAGTGTAAGCGCTGCAGCAAACAGGTATTATGAGCACAGTGAATATCAAGAATGCCCTATTTGTGGCTGCAAATCAATGCTCCAGTCTTTTATTTCTATGAAGTTTGCCGTCCTTGATGTGAAAAGCATCTGATTCAGCTGCACGCTGAATGAAACGCTGTTTGCGGAGTGATTTCCATCTGCCTCAGAGCATGTTCATGATCAGAGTTGAAGTTGGATATTCTTGAAATGAGATGGAGTCAAACAAATAAGATTCCAATTTAGATATAGGTGAATATTAGTCAAAGGTGTGTGTTGTTTCTTTGGCTCCTCTCCATTTCTTTTGGTTTTCGATATTACCACGGTTCTGCTATCTGTTCATGTTGCCATGGTGACAGCGGTGCAAGACCACAATTTCCCATAAACTTTGCTGGAGTTTTAGTTTTTTATTGTAGGGTCCATGTCCACATAGCACTGGGATAAAGCCTCTGAGCCTTTAAAAAAACCTGCATGCAGGTAGCAGGTCTATTTGTTTGACAGTTTTTTCACTGTAAGCAAGAGTTTGACTTATTCACTTGAACGCCACCAAGGTGTTTCCAAGGTGAACGGGATGCAGCATCTATCCAGTTTGAGGGAAGTACTGGTCGTTGTCACCATGGTAACAAACAATCTTCTTTATTTCATTACAATCAGGAAGGGGCCACGCAATTTGGCCGGACTAAACTTGCAAATTCAAGCAGACACATATAAGCTAACTTAAAAATCTGTTAGAATGTCACAAATTTTTCTAACTTTTTTACAGAATCAGTATTGAGTGTGGAGGCTATTGACCTTAGAAAATAGTAGCAATAGAAAAATAATCTTAACTCAAGGTTCACTGGAGATTTCAAACACATCCTTTTTTTGTGAAGTTGAATTTTTTTTTTTTTAATTAAACAATTAAACTTCTACGTGAAAATTTGTCTTTTTTTAAACTTTAGAATGTGTAGAAATTTAGGTCAGATTAGGTTAAATGGTTGATCACTGGTGGACTCAGTGGGGGCGGCGGGCGATCACCATACACCACACAATACACATTTTAAATCTTAAATATGCTGAATTTCTTCTATAGTCTTTTATTTATTTGGCGATCCAAATAAAATCTCCTGTGACCCATGTGTGGGTCCTGACCCAGTCTTTGGGAATGACTGCTCTAGGGGGCCCCTCTAGTGGAGGAAATGCAATGCATTACCATATAGGCTGCCCTACATGTTAGAAAATTAGTTGACAGCTAACTGGTTAAATAGTTAATAGTTCCATAAGGGCTGTAGTAGTCACATAATAAAGTACTTTAACCCCACCGCATACAGGTGGTGCCCTTTTTACTTTTTTTCATCCCTGCCCCTCAGAAAGTGAAAAGTGGTTGACTATACATTTGACTTACTATTGTCAGCATACAGTCAACAAACACAGCACAGTCCCGTCTGAGCTGTATAAATGTAAAATCATTTGTCATTTGAGTAACATCAGAGAGAAGTCAACATTTACCACAAACAGATGAATCAGTAAGCAGCTTTTAGCTCCGATGACGCCAAGTCCTCTCATGCACACAGATACACACACCCACTCATTCACACTCCTTCCACTGAAACACGCACTACGCCAGAAACTCACACACACACACACGCATGTGGCTTGTTATCACGTAATCATACACATCTGTTGGCGGTTGTGAAGCAGCCCCGCACTTGTTTCGATATTTTGTTGCATCTAAATGTGCTCTTTCTGCTGTCACAGCCCTCTCATTTGTAAAGCAAATGGTCTTCAAAGACGCTGATGAGCAGCGTGATGAACGAGATCGTCCCCCAAAATTGCTGAGTGATAAAATATGCCAGAAGCAGATAAGGTGTGTGTGTGGGGGGGTGGGGGGTGTCATCTGCTCTGCGCTAACAGGAGACAGTGTTAAACAAATGAACCTTGATAGTTTATGGCCCGATCCAGTCCAAAGCCAATAAAGATTTTATCATAAAAGAGACATGTTTTTCTGCTGCCATATTTCTGAAGTGTACTTATTTATGAATAATGTGTGGTGAGAATTACAGCTGTATATCAGGCTGATATTGGCTCTTTCATTAAGTAGATATCAGCCAGTATCCTATGATGGATATGATGCAAGCTGATTGATTACATTTTAATTCTCCCATTAATCAGGAGCAGACTACCTGTCTGTGGGAACACCTAAAACTAATACAACACTGTGATGTGATTAAGTATGTACAGATATACATTAGGTGACGGCAAGCCCGACTGCCTAATAAATTCTGCTCAAGTGTAGACCAAGTAAGGAGACTCTTTGAGACACTGCATCCAAGTGGAGATTAATTCTATCTTCAAAAAAAAACAAAAAAACAAAAAAAAGAATAAATCTTTAGATGTGGCACTCCACCAGTGCATCAAGTTTACTAGTCATGAGGTGTGAAAACAGCTGTATAATGACTTCTGTGGTTCTGGAGGAGCCTCATCAAATCCAAGGAAATAACCCTCATGACGTCATAATGACGACATCAGATTTATCTCAGTTTGGGCTTCACTGGAGTCTCGGAATAAATTGGTGGACAGGAAACATGGTGCATTCATAGGGAGTGATTTCAAACACAGCATGAGTCTTCTGTACTTTTAAGCACATTAGTATGCATGAGACATTATTTGTGTGTGTGTTTGTAGACACAGCAGGAATGAGTTACGAACATGAAACTTGGCCCAGTAACTGAAAATGATGTTCAAATGATTCCCAAGAAACGTCATTCCAGTTGAGCAGATGGTGACACCGTAATTAAAGACCAAGAATGCAATTCCGGAAAGGCCACACCCCTCACACCCTGAGTCAGACTGACTTGAAACTGGACACACAAGTCTAATTCAGTAGAGTCCCTGAGTGACGCTCCTTCCAGTGGACCAACATGGGACCTAACTTCAGAAAAAATTACACATATGATGTTTGTCAGTTTAAAAGATCATTTTTAACGTCGAGAGAGTCGCAGTTTGTTGTAAAACTGCTGAAGTATCAGACTGTGAAGAAACGTAATTAGAAAGACTGCACACCCAGAAGTTTCATAAGTGACTTTCTCTCTCCAAAAGCTAACTGCTATCTGCTGAATCTACAATGTCTGTGTTTTTGCACACAACAGTGGGTTTTAGTCGTTCTGTCTCTTCACTTCGGGTAACATAACGTTACAATTGTGAGAGACAAACAAACTAAAATTACACAAAATTAAACTAAACTACAACAAACCTACCACAAACTGAGACTTTCTTGACTTGTAAAACTTGTAAAATTACCATTTAAATTGACAAACGTGTAATTTGTGGAACAGTTCAAACAGAATCAAAGTGTAACCCCTTCTTTCCCTTAGTGTCTATAATTTACACTGAGGTCACACTCACAAAGATTAAACAGGTCCTAGGTTCTCAGCTAAAGTTGGTGAATTCGCTGGGGGTTTTCCCTACTGCTTTAAATAAAGAGGGACTCTATCAACGGGATGAGAATAAGGAAAATATTTAGCGCGGTGCCTCCACTATAAAAGACTTACTATGCTATGTGAGCACTAGCAAAAATACATAAGCTCTCAGAAATAC